>NAGG01000179.1:0-286391 GCA_003031705.1 Calonectria naviculata | reverse complement strand
CTAGTCAAGTGAGGGTTCAGGTCATAACACCGACCGCGCCCGCCATGGGAAAACGGGGAACCCACGGGGAAACGCCTCTGGCGGGTTTAAGATTTCTTTAGCACCGAGTATTTAAGAAATAAGAAGTGTCACATTTTATCTAATATCGATCATATTTAATTCTTTTTTTTTACTATCTTCCCTCCAGCCTCTTGAAGCTATGCCGTCCGACTCATTTTCTGGCAAGGTCATCGCCATTACAGGCGCTGCTCGAGGAATCGCACGCGGTGCCGCCGTGTATCTTGCCGAACGTGGTGCCACATTGTCACTCTCGGACATGGCGGTTGACGGCCTTGTTGAGCTACGAGATGAATTGAAGGTCCAATTCCCCAATGTTAACGTCCTTACCGAAGCCGTGAACGTTGCCGACGCTGTAAGTGTGGACAACTGGATTAAGAAAACGGTCCAAGAGTTTGGAGGCTTGCACGGTGCAGTCAATTTTGCCGGCGTTTTACACAATACCACAGCAAAGTTTACGGATATTAAGTATGAGGACTGGAAGAGAGTCATTGACATCAATCTGACTGGCACCATGTATTCAATGCGATCGGAGCTTTCCATTATGAATGATGGAGGCAGCATCGTGAATGCTTCCAGCGTGGCCGCACTCATGGCAGGGCCCGGAGTGGTTGCATACGCTGCGTCTAAGGCTGCTGTCATCTCAATCACTGCTTCTGCGGCGAAGGAGGTGGGGAGTCGGCAGATACGCGTCAACGCATTATGCCCGTGAGTATTGCTCCTTCTTTGTTTGTGGCCAGAACAATATTAAGTCTTGACTTTAGAAGCGGTATAGACACCCCAATGTTCCGTCAGCTGTCTGAGTCTGGGTACACGGACGAGATGATTCTCGCCCCCCACGCCATCAAGCGGTTTGGAAAGGTTGAAGAGGCCGCAGCCCTTATTGCCTTCCTGCTGGGGGACGAGTCAAAGTTCATTACTGGAGAAACTATTCGAATTGACGGGGGCATGTGTGCTTAGAATGTGCCTTCATCGTCATATGCTACTGGGGTCATTATTAGGACGTGGGCACATCAAAGCAAGAGAATTATTGGCGGGGGGTGTGTTTTCACTGCTATCTTATGGCTAAATGCGAAGAGACTTGCTGTTGCAGTGTCAACCGGTGATAGGATACATAATTCTTGATTTCATGTAATATGCTGTACGATGAATAAGGCACATTAATCACTTCACACCTCCGTGCACATACACTAAATTTTGAATTCATCATAGGTTGTATTTGAATGAAGTTTGATCTGAACAGGGACTGGTACCAAGCGGTAGAGCACTCGGATATTCCATCCAATGGCCTCCTCCATTGGATGCCACACCTCTTCTTCTTTAGCTTGTAAGTCTGGTATTGCAAAACATTTCTTTCATTACTGGCCAGAAGCTTCTCGCAGGAAAGCGGCCTGGATCGCCTCCTTTCTCTCTCGCTCTTCGCTTGTGATCTTGTCCTTGAACACGCCGTCCATTTGCTCCAGGGTACGGCCATTAGTCTCCGGTACCAAGAAGTAGACCCAAACAAGGGAAATGGCACAGAAAGAACAGAAGAAGACATAGGTTCCAAATCCAATATTCTGGATCATTGGTGGTGTGATCAGACCCTATCAAAAGTTAGCTTACGAATGGTTTTGATCGATTCGAATGGATTCTTACAATAATAAAGTTGTTCCCCCAGTTCGACATAGTTCCAAATGCACATCCCTTAGCTCGCAGGGATGAGGGGAAGATTTCGGCGGGCATTGCCCAAGGAATGGGGCCCCATGTTGCTCCAAATGTCAACATGAAGAATAGGAGGAATGCCACGCTAGCCCAGCCGGCAGCCGTGTGGTCGGCCCACTTCCCGCTGTACTTGCCAACCAAGATGGAGATGATGAAGTGTGAGATGAACATGCAGACGGCGCCACCAAGGAGGAGCTTTCTACGTCCGAAGCGATCCATACCCCAGAGCGACCAAATGCATGCAACAACCTGGCACACGTTCAAGACGCCTGACATTGTGAGCTGCATCTCGTAATCCAGGCCCATTGTGGCGAAGAGAGTGGGGGAATAGTACTGGAAAGTGTTAGTAGGAGTGCTGTTGTGGATAACAAGTGGAAGTTCAAACTCACAATCAGAGCGTTGATTCCCACAAACTGTTGGAAGAACATCAGACCAACCGCAACCTGTGTTCTCTTGTATATGGGCATCTTCCAGCAATCGACGTATAGCGCGACCTGGAGTTTGATGGTTTCAAGGATGCCGCGGTTGGGTTGCGCAAGCTTGGGGTGATCTCGCTCTGTGACCTCCTTGCGATAGGCCACCTCAGCTCTGATTTCGCACCATTCCATCATGACTCGCTCGTCGGTAGTGGGAAGCTGTCGGATCTTGGCCAGAGTTTGGAGGCTTTCCTTGTCGCGTCCCTGCTGTGAAAGCCATCTGGGCGAGTACGGCAGCAAGAAGACGCCTCCGATGAGCAGAAGAGCAGGTAGCATCTGAATAAGGAACGGCAATCGCCAAGACCAGTGGCTTTGGATGTGGCGGGTTGCGTACGTGATGTAAAATGCGATGACGATACCAGTGACAATACTGAGTTCCTGGAGGACCAGCAGAGTTCCTCGAATCTCTGGGGGCGCGATTTCGGAAATATAGAGTGGTGCTACCATGGCGAGCCTGATGCATCTAGTTAGCTTGTCATCTTTCAGTGTAGGTGAGATAGGCAAACTCACATGCCGACACCGATACCACCAATGAATCGTGCTACGGTTAGCATGGCATAGTTGTGGGACCCGGTCTGAAGAGCTGAGCCGAGTAGGAAGATCCAGCCAGCGAGGAAAATACTCCATTTACGTGAGATCTTGTCCGCGATCCAGCCTTGGTTCATGGACCCTGTCGCACTGGTCAGTCGTGCTTCCTCCATTGCATACATCACTTCTTACCAAGAAACGCGCCAAGCTCCAGAACCGCCGTCATCAAGCCCTTCTTGAATCCAGCTCCGGAAGCCTGTTCAGAGACGTCGGGGAACTGCTCTAGAAACTGTGGCATGACAAGGGTAATGGAGACAACACCCTGGTCATAGCCAAACAAAAGGCCGCCAAGTGTTGCAAACAGGGCGCAAATAAATACGTAGCGCGAGGACAAGAGACCAGCAATGCCGCTCTTTGTGTATGTCCTGCGCAGCTCCCAAACTGGGGCGCCATTATCCAGAATCTCACTCGTATGAGATCCACGGCGGACGGCGTCGGCGTCAATGACAACCGACGTCTGTTGCTCAAGATGAGCAACGTTCTCATCAGAGGAAGGCATCTTTTCTTTCTCCATGTTGGCGACTGTTAGAGAAGAGGTGGCCAGAGATGTCGGCCGATGTCAGAAGTGAGGTTGTGTGTTGATGTGAAGGGCTGTTGTTGAACTCTTGAAATCTCAAAAGGGGCCGAGGGTGATAAAGTTTATATAGAAGAAACGGTGGCTTGGGTGCGTGTCGGTAGAACCGTGTCTCTAGTCATGAATCCGTTGGAGACGGCTATATGGGCACCCCCATGAGTCGCACCCCCTGGACTTGACATCATATCGAACGAACCATGGGATGACATTGATGGATGGATGCGTGTTTGAGCTGTTTTCCGCTTGCCCAGCAGCGCATGCCAAGCATTTCCGAATGCTGCTATCAGCTTAGAGCCCCTAATAAGCCCCAACGCTTCCCAGGCCGTGATGAGCGGGGTGCATCCGTGGGGAGCCCTTGCTCACCTGGGGAAAATTGCGGGGGTGGGTCGCCTCTGGCGTAGAACCTGGGGTACAGCGATCCCTTTGCTTGGGGAAATGGGAGGCCAGGGTGCGATATAGCCGTTCAGCTGGTACAGGCTAAGAAAGCCTAGGCTGCAGGCATACGGCTTGGCTTGCAACGTCTAGTGTCAGCGTGCATGATAATCCAACCAGCGGTGCTGGAACTCCAAGACATTGCTCCGCAGGCCCTCCAGGTGCTCCTCCCAAATGGGGCCGCAAGTCCGATAGCCACGACGACGCTTTTGCCGCGAAAATAATTCCAAAGTATATCGGGAGACGCATTATTCTGTACGCGTCTCCCTCAGCGCTGTTGCGGGGAACCGCTCGCTCACTTTAGGTTCGCACTTGTGCGGGCATGCATCCCGGAATCAAATCCGGGCAGTTGATTTGCAGTGCAGAGTGATTGTGACCAAGCCAATAACAATCCGCTATTACATACTAATACTCGGGTTCTAGATCGTGTACAATACGATAGAAAAAGCAATTTCAGGCCAGTTCCATCCCTTTGGATCCGGTTAAGTCATTGGTTACAAAATCATGATGCGGAGAAAATGCTTGCAGCAATCGTTGCCTCGTTTTATTGGGTTTATGTGGATCAAATGCTGCAGCTATTACGGTTCCTGCAACTGAGTTGCCTTTTTACCACTCAAGCCAATTGCTATATATCTGGTTTCTGTTGCTTTCGCCAAGGTCGGCAAAATCTTTGGTGATACTCTTGTATCCAACTGGTTATCTTTGTGGTGTGTGTTTCTTCACAGCCAACCTAGCTTCGGAAATAGGTCGTCCGGTTGGGATTTCGGCCCAGGAACTGCATCTTGCGCCGTCAAAAACGCCACATCAGGCTAATAACTGTCACCGCCGTCATCCCACTCGTGATCGCAATTGATGTTGATTGTTGGGAATCGCAAGGAGACATGCTACGCCGGTCTGGACCATTTTCGGAAATGCAAAGATCTGAATTCATGAAATCTAGAACTTCAGCGGGTAAGTAGTGGACTCCACCTCTTCGGGGTATACCAAGCACCCTTGTGCACGAACTTGGTCCATCACTTCCATAATCACGAGGCTCTCCTCCAAGCTTTGCTGCCTGCTTTCCTTGAGACCTGCAAACAGGGCTGCCGCTGCTTCATCGGCCTGCCAGGCCATTCCCCTTGCCTCTCCTTCAGGTAGTCGTTCATTGCCGTACCAATTGTGCCACTTGCTCCCTGCACCAGGACCTGGGTGAGGCCAGTTCTTCTCCACAGTCTCTCCGTCCTCAGTCATGAGCCTAGTGCGAGCAGGCCTAAAGGAAGGGTGATATAGCTCGAGCTCTCCCTTGTCCCCCAAGATGCGTACTGAAGGTTCCGAAATACGCTCTTCTCGCCATGGCGTCGCGGGGCTGATTGAGCACGTGGCAGACGCATGAGCATCCCCACCAAGCTCGGCTGGGCGTGGAAAGGTGAGGAGTATGCTAGTGGTTTCATCCACACCACTCGGGTACTTCTTAATTGATGCCTGAACCTTGGGTGGCTTTCGCAGTTCCTTGGGCACAATGTTGTAGATGGCCTGGAAGCACCAGTTCAGTGGGTAGATACCAAGCTCCAGGAGCGCCCCTCCCGCGGTTTTAGGATCTTCAATCCTGGTGAGGGTCTCAGAAGCGGCGACTTTAGGGTCAATCGGCATGGACAAATCAGCAATCACACTTTACGGACTCGGTTAGCTGATGGTCCCAACAGAATATCCTTCGTTAAACGACTTACCGCTGGACAACCCCAATCTTGCCATCTGTAATTATGCTCTTCAAGTACTTGGATAGGGGGAAATAACGGGTCTACACAGCCTCCATCAAGAAGAGATTCTATGCAAAATTAGCTGAATGTCCAGTTGTTCCAAGCCACGCGGTTTACCTTCTCTCTCGCTGTTGCGATTAACCTTGACGTTTGTCGCGCGTTAACGGTAAATGCTTTTTCGCACAACACATTGTGGCCGCCTTCCAGGCACAGCATCACATTCTGATAATGATGAGAGTGGGGGGTTGCCACATAGATGATATCGATATTTGGGTCCGCGACTAGGTCGGTATATGTTCCGTACGCTTTGGCATCGCTGCCAGCTCCAACTTCCTTCAGAAACTGCTCGGCGCGGGAGACGCCTGACGAGCTGGCTGCCGCGGTAATGGTGTGGCGAATGTTGGTCACACCTCTAGTGGATGGATCGACCAAAAGGTCCAGAGAAAAAGATGTGGCAATCCCTCCAGTAGCTAGAATACCCCAACGACAGACAGATTGACCCGGCATCTTGGCGTAAATTGTTCAGTTACAAGAATGATGCACTTAATATCGGTGTGGACGTGAATTCCTACTCTCTGTTTCTTGGGAGCTCAGAGGGACATTGGTGGTATCTCGAACTGTTTATACAACTCTGTCGGGGAGTCGAGCGCTGTGGGGGCGTCGACACAGCACCTGGCTGTTAGAGGTGGAGGCGGCAATATGGTTTTCCTTCAGTGGCTAAATGGGCGGCTCAGGGCGATGGTGTCACTGAGGGGGGCGGAGGCGGGAAATGTGATTGCCGGGCTTGAATAAGCGGATATGGCAAGGTAGCGAAGAAATACAATTCCGAGCAGGTCATCGGATTAGAAAAATGAAAGTGAAAAATATCTTACTAACTCATCATTTCATTTCCTTTCCTAGCAATCACTTGTCTAGCAAACAAGGCAGGCTGAATGAGATCGTTGCTGGGGTGCGGACCCACGCCCACATCTGCAGTGATCATTAGAGACCATAGCAGCAAGCAATGCCCCTACGTTTACACATTTGAATGGTTTTCTAGACCTCAGTATGAAAATAGGATACAAAAACTGTACTTTATTATTATTTCTACCTCTAAGGCTTGACTGGTGTTGTACAGGCAAGCTGTTCAAAGCTCACGTTTAAAATTTCGACCACGTTCCCCCAAGGGTCCGCCGTATACAAACACTCCACGCCGGTTCCTAGCGGATCAACCTTCTTTCCAATTCTTCTTCCGCCGCCCTTGACCACATTTTCCGCCAATGAATCAGGATCAGGGTCAGTAACGGAGATGTGAAAAAATCCACCCTTCTGGTACTCGAGCTCGAAGCCGCGTGCAGTGGGTTCAGGCTTGGGGTCAATAAACTCGAAGATTTCAAATCCCACGCCGTTCCCTGTCGTCAACCAAGCTAGTTTGACTTCATTCAGAGTGTTTGGGTAGATTCCAAATATGCAAGCGTCTGGGTTCTCGGATCGCTTGATATGATCAACTTTCCCCAGCAGCTTGAATCCAAAGATTTCGCTGTACCACTTGATGACAGCTTCAACGTCGTGAACCGAGACAGCAACATGGTTGAAAGCTCGATTATGAATAGGGAGATACTTTTAATGTTAGCACATGTAACAGAGTATAATCCGAGCGAGTCATACTGATTTTGTCATTTTTACTCGGCTGCGTCTGACCTAAATCTTGTAATTGGGCGATGGAACTGGCGGCACAGAAAATTTTCACCCTGGCAAAACTAACACGAGATAGACGGCCTTCCTGAGTCCAATAAGATATTCACGAAAAAGGTTCATTATATTCAGCGAGCGGCTATATATATGGTTTGGAGTAGCATCCTCAGCCGCCCATGGATCCGAACACCAGTCAATTCTGAGTTAGTCTTAGTCCCCGAAACAAGCACTGCAATCGTGGGGAGGTTCATTATGGAGTATAAGCGTGTCTGAATATAACCGTTTGTGAGGAAAACCAATACATCTGGCATGATCAAGATCTCACCTGCGCACCGATGCTCTGGATTGGCTGCAAATACACCCCGCGATATTTGGGGTAGGGAGTTTTAGCACGCGCTATCCTAGTTAGCGGTGGGGAATACGCACGGCACCCCGCCGCGTTCCGCGCGATGCGGCTATGCCGATCGCTTCAGTTCAGACTCAAGCCCTACCCTGGACACCGAAGAATTCTAGCAGTTGGCTGCCAAGCACGCAAGAAATGAAAAAGAATTGAAATTGAGTAAATGTGCAGGGAATATGACATAATCCCTGAGAGGCAGTTCGTTTAACCGAAAAGGATGGCGACTGTCCAGTCACTCATAGCCATAACTGTCCAGTCATGCCACAACTTGAGAGCATCCACCATTCCATGATGGTTTGCCAATCATTTATCGATAGCCATTGATCGCACACCGAGGCTCACATCTGCAACCGCTTGCCACCTCCCAGTCTCTCCCGCAAGGTGGCGTCGATCGAGTCAGGACACCACCTAGTATTGATGAGGCCAAGGCTAGTCTAGAAGCCTCGGGATTCCCACGCCGTCCACGCAGTCGGAAATGGTTGCGTTGTGCGGGGTAGCTGTGGAGTAGTTGGAGCCGGAATCCTGGCTCCTAGGCGCGCTACCCCTGGCAGCTCGCACCTACGGACCTGTGTTTTCCGAGCCTAGGGCCGAATGACGGTGGCGAGATTATCGGCCGTCTTGTGTTCTCATTTGACCTTCCTTAATTAATTCTTTCGCACCTTCGCACACGAGAAACCAACCAACCTAATTTCGAGTTGTGAAGCTTTTTTTTTTTTCTCGGTCGCCCGAAACGGCTATACGTGGATTCAACCCAGCCAATTTTTAGACACTAGGATGGCCTTGACAGATTAGTAGGACAGCGAGTAATACAGTGAAGTATTGTGAAGGCTGAGAAGCTTCGGCTGTGGACTTAGGTATGATCTCCCGAACGGATTCGGGGGAGACAAAGCTCAAACTTCTGATTTATTGTTGACTGGCCTAGGCTATGCTGAAGTGTGAACAAGTCCGTCTGATGAACGAATCTGTCCTGCATAACATGATGGGTTGATGATGGCTTTGACCAACGATAAAACCGAAACTTGATGAAGGAAAAGGTTCTTTGAACTGCTATCTACAATATAGGACGGTTAACTGGTGTAATAGCTTTTCCTGAGGCATGAAAGCTAAGAATATTTTCCATCCCCAAACTTTCGAAGCCCATGTGTGAGTCTAATGACGCTCCAACATTGTGGCACGTCAATTCGACATTTTTCAACTGGACCAGCTTTTTATTTACGTGCGGCTCATTTTAATGAACGTCCAGCCCGGCCGCGGAAAGCTTTCCATCTCTCAGAGCCTCGGCCAAGGCTTCTTCGTCCACAAGTTTCCCCCTGGCAACGTTGACCAGCCTCGACCCTAGCTTCATCTGTGCCAGTGTCGCTGCATCAAGGAGAACGTCGCCTGTGAATGGCGCTGCGAGCATGATGCAATCGGATATAGCCAGAAGATCATGGAGACTCTTGTAATAAGCAGCGTTGGTTGGCTGCTCAAGTTCCGCTGGTAACTGCACAACATCATTATATGCAATCTTCATACCAAATGATCGATATGCTTTCTCGGCAGTTACACGCCCTATACGGCCAAATCCAACAATTCCCAGCGTATGTCCTTTAGGGTTGCGAGATACCGCGCCGATGTTTTGTGTGGCATCTGTGAATTGATCAGGGTCTCCCGATCGAGCGGCCAGAGCTGACCAAGAGAACTGTCTAAATGTTGACAAGATGAGCCAAATCGCAGAATCCGCCACGGACTCAGTACAAGCTTGTGCAGAATTGCAATATAGGACTCCTGCATGCAGAGTTGGTTCTTCCGAGTGTTTATATGTGGATGGTGGTGCGGCATACCTTTTCTCGCCAGGCAATCAGTGTCAACCCAATCGAAACCGGCTCCTGCGCTGGCATATATCTTGCAGGAATCAGGCAGGAGAGAAATCAACTCGTCGTTCCAATTTCCCATCTCACCTCCGGTATTCCAAAATGGACGGTATATGGCGAAGAAATCTCCGAAAGCACGTTCTTTTAGAGCTTGGATGAATTCCTTCCTGTTCATGTTGTATGAACGTTTGATTTCGAACCTGGATTGGAATTGTGCGTAAAGATCATGATTCCATCGGATATCATCTCCCAAATGGAGGACAATGGGTTTAGCCATGATAGTAATCGGCCGGTTAATGGTTAAAGATGGGTTTTAGAAATGACTTGGGTTTCCAATCTGAATACCACAACACTGGACGGACGGGCTATTAAAGAGTCTGCCCCTTACACGGAACCATGTATCACAGATGCACAGGATTTAGAGCTCTGGGTGACGGAGTTCAGCGTCTGTCAACTACGCTAAATGCGAGTAGTTCCGGATGGGCCATCAACTTGCCTCCTCCATCTGTACTGATATTGCCGATATAGCCGCCCCATCCGCCATAACAAGACCAAGTATGATGGGCAGTCTAAATCGCGTGCTGGTAAGCTGGCGCGTCGGGTCGATGAATCCCGGCCGAGTATTGACCGCATTGCCGTCACGAATACTTTTCCAATTCGGTTGGAATTGTGTTGGATGGGTTATGGCGGGGGAAGCATTGCATCAAACTCCGGGCAAGTGAGCATTTTTGATCCATATAAGCCTCATGCAACTGGGGTTTTGACCCATGCGTGACCATTCACTCCTCGAACAGCCAACATATGCAATTGTAGTTTTACGCATTGCAAAAATGGAACTCAATGAAAATGGCATCCCTGACTTCAGTCATTTGCCCCTCCAAAAGAGCGATCCATTTCTTTCGGCATGGGGGCTCTATGGCAATCAAGACGAGCTCGGAACTTTGAATAGATTGACCAACTCTCGTGTCGCAGAAGCTGCAAAGAATGAAATCAAATCAGGCGAAAGGTTTGCCCTTTGCCCGTCTTTCTAGCTTTCGTGCTGAATTTTGGATAGAATTTCACTTAACTGGCCCTTTGATGCACAAGGGAAGAAGAGTTTTTTTGATCGGGCACTTTTCCATATAGAGATTCTCCCATCCAACACTGTTATAGGCAATGACGATATTTGGAGTTTCAATCCCCAAGTTACATCCCAGTGGGATGGTCTACGTCATTACGCTTACCAGAAAGAAGAGCTGTTCTATAATGGAATCACGATGAAGGATATACACGAATGCGGGCATACTAGAAGCACAGTAAATGGAATTCAAGGTAAGACGGATGGAAGAGCTCCCCATGCACATCTGATCGTTTACAATCTCCATTCATGCAAAAGCTGAGTGGAAATAGCCTGGGCAGAACGAGGGATTGTTGGGCGTGGTGTGCTGGTTGATTATTATAGTTGGCGTACATCGACAAATGGAGGGAAACTGGAGCCATTTGACCTATTTGAGTCGACTTCCATTTCGTTGCGAGACCTCAAGGCCTGCTTGGCTGCTCAAAAGACCGAGGTGAAGTTCGGCGATATTTTATTCATTCGATCTGGTATGTGCGAGGGCCCCTGGTGAAACCTTTCCACGCATCAACTGAGCACACCATTCAAAGGTTTCATGGCGATATTAGCAACAAAGTCAGAAAATGAATTACGGGAATATCAGGACCGGCTTCCGCACACTTTTGGCGGAGTTGAGCAGGATATAGATATCTTACAGTGGATTTGGGAGAACTTCAGCGCCGTGGCCGGTGACCAGCCTTCATTTGAATGCTGGCCTCCAGCGCGGGACGACTGGTCCTTACATGAAGTGCTACTCAGCGGATGGGGCTGCCCAATTGGAGAGCTATTTGACCTAGAGAAGCTTGCAGACCATTGCAGACAGCACGAAAGATGGAGTTTTTTCTTCTCCAGTGAACCGTGCAACGTTCCTGGTGGTATCTCTAAGTCAGTCATCTCTGAGAGTGAAAAGCGCTGAACCCGTTTGCTGAGCTAACACACGTGCTCAAGCCCCCCAAATGCCCTTGCTATATTCTAGCTACGGTGCATGTACTTAAATTGCGGCGACGATACTGCTTTAAGACTGGGGATGACGGAGGCTCAGATGTTCCTGCAGTGAGCTAAAACCAAGGCTTTCGCGGCTAGGGAGACGCATTTTTCACATTTGTGTCCCTGTTAATGATTCGGTCAACCGTGATCCATCTTTCTCCTTGCCTAAACAATGCATAGTTGCGCCCTGGTCCGCTTTTGTGAGGTAGCTCCCATTTCGACATGTCACAACACTCATCCACACGTATGAATCGACTCGATCGACCCGTCGCCTATTAAATCACAACGGTCGCGTGGCCCAATGGCAAGGCGTCTGACTACGAATCAGGAGATTGTGGGTTCGACCCCCACCGTGACCTAAGATTTCTTTTTTTGTCTTTGTGCTCCTTCTTCTCACCCAGGGATTGATGAGAGCCCATCATCCACGACATATCGCTGTCGGAAGATTACTTCACCCCATTAACCAGTGATGGACGAGACTCCAAAAACCAAATCATTGCTATTTTTTGCTGTTGGTTTGACGAGGATGATGCAATGATCTTTGACCTTGACCCACCCATTTTTAGACCCACTGGTCTTGTGCGATGGAGGTAGTCACTTCTCGGGTGATGCGTTATGCCTCGATCCCCCAAAGGATCAATTGCAAAGGCTTTTGCATAAATACATATCAATAATAGCCTGAAATGGATCTTGCTATGAAAAGATGGATTGATCACTTTCGTAATTGCTGTATAATACATATATGACGCCAAAATCTTCTTGTTGTTCAGAGGCCTGGCGGGTTCCTACACCCAGTTTCCCAATGCAGTACCAGCAACTAAAAATATCTCCTCACAGGTCGGCAAGATCATGCAACAGCGCGGGCTATTGAAACTGTCCACACTGTCTTGAAAGCCACCAACCTTTTGCTCCACGGAATCCTCACGCTCAAGCAAGGACTGCGAATGACCCATTGCGGATATGGTGATATTGTTCTGGTAGAACATGTTGTTGTTCCCATCGTTCAGTATGCCTCTCAGAAGCCAGGTCCAGTTCAGCTGAGAAGAAGAAACATTTATGTGGCACTTGAATTCTGGTTATCACCGCCCAATTTTCATCCCTTACACTATTTTACGGTATAACCCTCTGCTCCTGCTGCTCAAACTTGATCATATCTACAACTATACGAAAGTCAGGCGCGATTCTTATCAGCTTCATCTTCGAGTCTGTTCTTGGAAGATGCTCGCGCTTTTTGTTGTAGGAATTGAGTAAAATTCGCACTTGGTTTTGCGAAGCCCTCATCCATCTGAATCACAACCCACTCGAGGCTGTCAAAGGCTTCCCAACTTCCGTAAAATGACTCTATGGCCTTTTTTGTTTGTACCCTATACTGATCTTCTATTTTAGGGTTTTGCAAGGCATCTTTGTAAGCCTCGACGACCTTTTTGGTCTCTTCTGGAGGAATTAGCCACACGTCGAAAATACCCTCGTCGCCGATGTTTAGGGCTTTGGTGAATACTGGCCAGTCTCCTTCAACAGGAAGGTCAGAAAAGAAGTTTCCAGTGGGGCTATCGTGTAGTTCCACAGGAAGATCTTCCATGTACATGTCTGCCCAGCCTACTTCCTCGACACCGTGAAGAGGGGGATCGGGGTAATATCCATTCCAGGTGCCTCCAAAGCCATTGGAGATTTCGAGAAATTCCTTGTAGTCACTTGGCAGCTTGACTCCCATTCTACTCTCGAGGTTGGTGATTTGCTCGTTAGAAGCAGGGGGTAGAATGAAGAGTGATTTTGGTGGTTCCTCGCCCTTCTCTTGCCAATGGATTTTGCCTCGATATCGTGTGTCTTGCGGCCGTTTTTAAGGCGTTCCGTAAAAATACGGATTGTTTCAGTAGCAAGCTTTTCCACTTTGGCTGGGTCCACCTTGGCACTTCGAGCTAGAGCACCTGACGAGAGAAGGGGCCAAACATCCCGAAGTTGCGTCAGATGTTCAATCTGCAAATTGACGTGTAGTCGCGTGGAGATGTGACGCAGCACCTCTTGGACCGTCGCATCTATTTCAATTTCTTCGATGGAGGTAGCACGCACTGATGCTAGTCTAATGGCGATGGCCAATGCCTCCGTAAGCGCACCGCCAGTGATTGCATCCGCGTACTCATTGCATCCATTTTTTAAAATTTCTGTTATTCTAGTCGTAGCATCGGACAGAGATAGAGAGGCGATATTGGGGTCGGCAAAGTCGCGTGGTGTGATTTGACTCAACGCTTCTTCGGTCCTTTCATTGGCAGGAATTTCTTCCGGCCAGTGACCCGTCTCAGCAAAGGCATATTTTAGGAATTGAACTTGCCGACGTTGCCAATCAGAAGAGTATTCCGAAAGCAGAAGTGAGACGAGCGAGCTGCTTGTTTCGATATAGCCCAGAATGGCAAATTCTTTGGCAATTGAGCAGAGCGAGTGATACACATTTGTCAGTACAGGATCTGTGAGAATCGCCTCCGCGTCGAACTTAGTAGAAATAGCCATCGCTGCTTGATTCTGGGTGGCGAAGCATTTGGAAGGCTCCTGGGCATGGACTTGGTGAACATATTTGCGTGTAACATGAAATAGTGGATGGTCTGGGCTAGCAGGCAGCAATGACGACATGCTGACACCAACTACCGGGATTAGGACAAGGCAGAACCTCCAAATAATTGGATTGGTTGACATGACAAAGAGTGTGGACTCGGTGTGTGGAACTGACCGGAGCGAAATTGCAACTGGCCTGTTCTACATCGTTCACTCAATGACTCGGGCGCACCAATGTCCTCATTCAATCCGCCAAAAAAGAGGCACCACGATAAACTGGAAGCTGTCTCGTCTCAATTTATGCCGTTTTATCTGGTCAACTCTGTATTTTTAGGAAATAGAGCACTCGATCTTTGGATATTGGGTCTTGGGAACGGCCCAAAACATGAAGCCCCAAGTCCAGCAGTACCCCATAGTCATTTTCATCCAGGGCGGAACCTTCGTCATCTTTATGTTTTTGACACTGTCCTCGAATATGATAGCTACAGCGTTTAGGGTGAAGAACATGGTTTCGTACCACCATCCACACACAAAACCCTGCTGCCACGCCACTAGTCCATGGGTCGCCCCAGAAAACAGAAAGACGAGCAAAGTACTCAGAAGCCTAGAGGCAGGTCCCCTGGACTTTACTTTGAAGACATGTCGAACTATAGGAGTTGCTAGGGAGACCCAGGTCGCAGAGACTAAGCGGTGCCAAAACCGACTCCAGAACGAGCGGATGGTATATGTAGCTCGAATGTCGCCGTAGATTGCAGGCCACTCTTCTGGTGAGTCCAGACACAAGACGCACACTGCAATCAGCGAGAGGATGCAGTGCGTGAAGTTTGCCAACGCCCAGCTGGTAGCAACAAACTCGACGACGGAGATGCCCCGCAGAGCTACCTCGAAAGCCGACACTTGGGGTAAGCGACGGATGAAAACGGCCTGCTCGGCCAAGGTGACAGCAGGTGGGCCAACGAGTTCCACTAATTTGTGAATGACCAGCGGTAGTAATTCATTGCAAAAGTGATAGATTACAATGCAGAGCATGATGCGACCCAATTGCCCAAATGCAAAGGAAGCCCTCTTAGTCAGCGATGTTGAGGAATTCGGCTTGGGCATGGGAGAAGAGACGTTGACACTGCTAGTGTGCCCCTGCTCTGTCTTCTTGATTGGTTTTACGCGGATTGGTGCATTTCTGGAATTGAAGATCATCTTATATGCTGCGATCCACGCGCGCAAGGAAAATGGCGGACCTGGAGGAACCTCGGACTCATGAGCCAAGAGGCAGACGGTGTGGACGAACCAAACAACCATGAACTGGCCCATAACTAAACCCTGGGAGAGAGCGACCGCGGAGGGGAATGGGAGGTTATTGATGCCAGAGAAAGCTGCGGCGCTGAAGGCGAAGATGATGGGTAGCAGTCCGACCCTTGAGGCCCAGTGACGGTTTTGAAGCCCAACCATGCCGAGCAGGGATGCCAGTCCAAAGCAGACCAGAGACAAGAGGAAGGACGCCATAGATGTGGGCGGAGGAGTGATGGAAGATGGGGAGGAGAGGATGAGAAAATCAGAAAGGCCCGAAACATGACAGCCCTGAGGTGAAGATATGCAACAGGTCTGGCCAACGTTAATTGCTTAATTGATATATATGGAGCAATTGAACACCGTTGGCTGGGCCAATCTCCTAAATCTCACTTTGTGGCTTCTCGCTTCGCCGTCTCACTTCGTCACATCTCACTTCGGCCATCTTCAGCCGTCAGCCAAGCTCCGCCCCCACCGCCAGCACCCAGTCAGTGGCGAGTTGCCATCAAGTACCGGAGCCACCGCATTTATAAGATACTGGGAAGTGCTCAGCCACGATTTGGTGCAGTGGGCTGCCTCCGCCGCCACGCGTGGTGAATGAATAGCGCCTTGGCGAATTTGTCAGGCATTTCTGATTGTCGATAATCTGAATACCCGCGCGACGCCGTCAAGCGCTTGCCCGCCCACATCAGCGGCGATGCCCAACCACAGAGGCGAGACAGAACAAAACATACAACGGTTGTTTATCGTCTTGGGGGGGAAGATGGATAGAAATGACCAATACCCAATCACACCGAATGCACCGGCCACACTCAGCAAACAGAGGCAACGCAAAAAATAAGCCGATGTTCTTAAAATAAGCTTATTGTAAATGCAGTAGTCTATGTCAAGGGTATCCGCAGCAGTCGTGAAGACATGTGAAGTTATAATGGCTCCCCAAACGACATATATAAGAAACAGTCGCCGTCAACTTTGGTCAATTCGTTCCATCGTCACCAACAGCATCTTCAGACTCTTTCACAATTCTCACCTTACCAACACTTACAATCAAATCCCCTTTTCCTCACCAGTTCCTTCGAAAAAGTCATTAGACTAAATCTACCCACCACAAAAATGAAGTCCACCGTCTTTGCTAGTGTTGCCATTACGGCCCTTGGCAGCTTCTTCGCCCAGCCCGTTGCCGCTGGTGGATTCCTCAATGCCGCTGGAAAGGCAGCTTCGCTTGTCATGACTGGTGCCGAGATCGCCGACGAGTTCAACAAGCGCTCCACCGAAGACACCAAGCCCATCGCCGTCGTGACTTGGTACGACAACGGTGCCGCCTTTGGTGTGTCCAAGCTCCCGGAGAGCGTCTTGGTCGCTGTCGATACCTGGAACAGCATCCCGGAGCCGGCCAAGTCTGGCCTCGAGCAGATGTTTGGCAAGATCAAGCGCAACGGTCCCGGCTCGGTCTACGCGTGGGACTACCCGGAGTCGGCCTGGGAGCTGAAGTCCAAGTACATTGACTTTCAGACCCCCGAGTACGCCAATGCCACCGAATACTAAGTTTAAAAAGTGGCACCGACGGCAATCCGATAGACAAAATAAGGATTCCTGCCATCTGAGTCAACATCCATGAGCATTTACAGGTGTCTAGAGCAAGATATTGAGAAGGGTGCAAGCCTAGTTTGAATTATTATACATGGAGAGCGAGCATTTGGTTACTGATAATAAAGACTGTTTTTTGTTTCTTGTACGGTAGCATGGTTTTGAGTGTGTTTTAGATGTCATAGTTTTTACCAGAAGATTTATACAATTTATTGACCAAGATCTAACTATGAGAAACATCTTTTCAAAACTGGAATGCATTACCATATTTAATTTACCAAAACTTAAGTACCTGCGGGCTGCTGCTGGCCATGAAACGAGCCGCTAGCCCAACTCCTGCAAGGGCCGAGGCGCCAGCTGCACTGGACAGGAGGAAAGACCATCCAGGATGAGTAGGGAACTTTCCCTTGACATCATCCAAGTTGAAATCAGCCCAGACGGGCCAGTAAAGGTCCCACCAGAACTTCCAAGTGGGGTCGTGGTAGTTTGTCGTATTACGGCCGTTCTCATCCAGGTTTCAGTTGGAGCACCCGGCGCTCCACACCATGCTGTCCAGGGCGGCCTTGATGTGCATCGAGTCGCGCATCTCGGCAGACTCCTTGACATTGATGGCGGTAAAGTTTCCCCGCATCATGGGGGCCACGACAGACTTGACAAAGTACTCGGCCTGCGTCTCGTTCGTGTAGATGATGGAGTTGTGGGCGGGGAAAGCGTTGGGGCCAAAGATGATGCCGAAGTTGGGGAATCCAGTCACAAATGTTCCCTTGTACGCCTGGGCGCCGCGGGTGTCCTTCCAGTGCTTGTTTAGCGTCTTTCCATCACGGCCAATGACTACGATGGGAGACACAAACTCCTGGATGTTGAAGCCTGTGCTCAAGACAACAGCGTCAAAGTCATAATCACGGTTGGCAGTCCTCAGGCCGGTTGGGGTAAACTCCACGATTCTGTCCGTGGTAAGCTCGACGTTGGGCCTGTGCAAGGAAGCAAGATAGCCGGGGTCGAAAATGCGGCGCTTGCATCCCAGCGGAAATGTCGGGATGATAACATCATGGTACTTCTTGGGAGCGGTAGCCTTCACGTAATCGACGGCCACTTGGGTAGCCTTTGCACGAGCCTCCACCATGGCAGGCGTGTCAGACTGGTAGAGAGTATGGAGAGCATCGGTATCCTTCCAGATCCAGAAGCGGTAGAACTTGTTCCACAGAGGGACATTGGCAAGGCACCATTTTTCGAAGCCCGTAAAGTTGCGGTTAGGGCGCTCGTTTATCCACTGGGGGGATCGCTGGAATTGGACCACCTGGGCCGCTTTCTCGGCGACCTTGGGCACGAGCTGAGCAGCGGAGCATCCGTTACCAACAACGGCCACACGCTTGCCAGTATAGTCGACTTCATGGTTCCACTTTCCGAAGTGCCAAACGGAGCCTTGGTACTCGTCTCGCTTTGGGATGGTGCACTTCTTGGGAATGCCAATGGTGCCAACGCAGGAGACGAGAATCTCTGCCTCTCTCACGAAGACGTGGTCCGTCATGAGATCCCGGAAAGTGACACGCCACAGGCTCTCCTTGTCGACCCATTCTGCGCGTATAATCTCAATGGAGGTACGGACGTGGTCAGAGATGAGGAACTTGCTGGCAGTGTCCTTGAGATACTGAAGAATCTCAGGGGCCTCGGCAAATCGCTTGGACCAGTTGGGGTTCAGGTTGAAGGACAAGGAGTAGAGGTGAGAATCCACATCGCATCCCACGCCAGGATAGGTATTGCGATACCAGGTGCCGCCGATTTCCGGTTCTTTTTCGTAGATGATGAAGTTGTGGAAGCCCAAGCGCTCTTTCATATTATACGCGACGGCAATGCCTCCCACGCCGCAGCCAATGATGATGGCGCGGGGGTCTTTGGTTTGGCTTGACATTATGGAGGATTAATTAACACAGCAGATAGTGAATTAGTTGTTGAGGCTTGAGGCTGTCGAAGCCATGCGTGTCGAATTACATCAAATGGCTTTCCAAGGTTCCCTTGATATACATGAAGGCAGACCATGAAGTCTTCTAACTATTGGGTCACAATTTCACCAATTTCCGAGCTCCTACTGTATCCAGCTGCTCGTTCATGGTCAAGCTGGTGCAATCTCGGAGTCTGTTCACGGTGTTGAGAGCAGGCAAGATGCGGCAATATGGTGACGGCTATATGGGACGGCAATATGCAGCTGTAAATTGTGCAGTATCTTGAATTGCGTGACTCCGGATGCAAGGTGGCAAGTAACAGAAGGGATGAAAAACAGCTGGCCCCCACGACTGTGCGGCCTCGACTCAGCTTCAAGTAGCGGTTCAAGCCACCGCCCTTGGGATATTTTGCGAAATGAGACCTCAATCACCCGTTAGGCACCGTCCCAGGACAGGTCTCAGCCTCGCCATAGTCCCACCTACTCCTGTTGGTTTATGTCTGGCCGGCCGGTGTCAAATGGGAAATTGAAAGTAAGGTGCATGCTGTATCCTGGAGAACATGCGTCCCTTTCGACGCCACCGCGTCCTACGTTGTCAAATAGTACAAGTCCTGGGCTTGAGATAACCTCATTAGCATGATCTCATCACAAACCAATTTTGGAAGCAGTCGAAGGACAGAAAAGCACAGTCATGTTGTCTTATTGGCTGAATCCTCTCATTGTGGTACCCACCGCTCTAGGTTGTGGTCATCGGAAATTGCCCTCCGAGAGAACTTGCCTCGCTCCCATTGGCTGTCTTCACGGCGCCTCGTGTTCCTGGCTTCCCCCACGATCCGCCAGATTCTGCATCATGGCGACTTTGCACCTCCTCCCTACCAACACATGTTACAGTGGCTTCTCGATGCTAGTCATGGAACGAGCCGCGCCCTGAATCGACCGGCGTCAACCCCCAAACCCACACGCTACCCCGCCCCCGCATTAGCATCCGCGCCTACACAGCTCGAACCAGCCCCGTGTTATATATCCATGCTGCCGCCCTGGGATTGCTGAGTCCATTCAGCCGACGAAACTGGTTTGCTGCGCATAAGCATCGTGCCATGACGCCTGTCAATCGCATCCGTGCTGGCGCAGCTTGCAGTCACTGTCACAGCCGGAAATCCAAATGCGACGCCCAGCAAAACGGGATTCCGTGCTCCGGCTGTGTGCAGCGAGGACTCGAGGATTGCCGCCTTCTCCCCACCGCCCGCGGGAAGTACATCCGCAAGCCCAAGGCACAGGGGAGAGGCCCGGCTAAACCACACATCGTCCCTGCAGCCGAGGACCGTCCAGGGTTAAACATCCAGGATCGAGCATGCCTTAGCCCGAGCACAAGTCGAGCACAGTCTGTTGGAGATGATGCTGGCCCCCCGGGCTCGCAAACGGACCTCATTCGCACCCCATCAGATGCGTCTAATCAAGACGAGTCATCCTGGGTAGACCTCTTTGAGGCCTTTCTCAAGACACGCGGCGGAGAAAATGCAATCGATAAGGCCTGCATCACCTATCTTGGTGAATCCTTTCCTTTGACCACCGCCTTGGAGGACTTCCGGAACGGGAGCCTTCAACTACACCATCCTGGACCCGCTCTGCCTGCCCCTTCACCTACCACCTCTGATAGAGGTCCACACCCTCCCCACTTGGCAAAGGAGGATTTATCTTTTCTAGAAGCGAAGCATGTCTTCGAATTGCCTACTCCGCCCCTGTTTAATGACCTCATGACCACCTTTATCAACAACGTGTACCCTCTCTATCCGGCTGTTATCCTGCAGGATTTTGTTATTCAGTGGAAGAACCAGTCTCTTCCATGGATTCTCTGCCACGCAGTGTGCTTCGTCGGAGCAGCCTTCTGTAAGCTGCAAACCCTGCATGTGGCTGGTTTCCGGAGCAGGAGAGAGGCTCTTCACCATTTCTACGTAAAGACGAAGCTCCTCTTTGACTTTGGATACGAGCGAGATAAAATAATCCTGTTGCAAGCTGTGACCTTGTTGACCTTCTGGCCCAGCAGCCCCAATGACATATGGACCTTTTATCATTGGATTAGCTTTGGTGTCACTCTCGCCGAGAGTCTCGGCATTCATCGCTCAATGAATCATCTCAATATGGACCAGAAGGACCGCAGCCTCTTGAAGAGACTATGGTGGATCCTGGTCATACGGGACGCCTTTGGGGCTGCGCTATTTGGTCGGCCTGTGCGTATCAATGGCAGGAATTGCGATGTGGAACATGTATTGGAAGAAGACTTTGCTTCCGATCTTGAACTAGCATGCGTTCAAACTTCGGGATATCCACTACACGCGCTTTATCTAGCCCAGGTGTCAAAACTGGCCGTCATCCTACGAGACATCATCTCTAATAGACTGAGTCCGGTGAGAGAGCTGGAACATGCAACAGAGCGGGCAGCAACCCAAGCGAAACTGGACGAGTGGCGATCTGCAGTTCCCCCAAAGTTGGACTGGGATACTAGTTCCGCCTCAAGAAATATTTACACTGCCACGTTATCCATACTATATGATAACAACATCATCTTCATGAATAATCTACAGAAGCCAACTCCAGCCTACCAGTCAGCCACTGATGATATGCCAACGTCGATCACAGGGCGTGATGACCAGATGACCATCTCTCAGGTCACACATGACGCGGCTGAACGCATAGTCGAATTATCTGGCTCTTTAGTAATAAAAGGAATCCTCGATACAATGCCGCACGAAGTATTTACCGGGGTCTTTATGGCGGAAGCTGTGTCATTTAAAAAGGTATTCTCCATCGACCGAAACATTGGAAAACTGGGTCGAGCACAGGTAAACTCGTGCCAAATGATATTTAATGAGGTTCGGGATTTCTGGGATCCATCGGCATGGGTGATGCAATTATTTAATGGCCTATTGTCAAAAGGCGAGGACTCGCATCCAATTACGCAATTCGAGGCCATGCCCTTGATGGATGACTTTATAGGATTTGACTTCCTCCATGACATGGACACATTTATAGGAGATATACATAGTTTACCAGTGGTTTCGCCAAATTAGCTTGTATTAAAATTAAAAAGTAATTGAAGTACCAAATAACAAAGAGGCAAACTCGAAAGTTGATCAAGGATTCGGCCTCTGTTTCTTCGAATAAAGTTCGCTGAGAAGCTCTAAGAGATAGGCTATTCACATTTAAAATGACCATCTCCCTATATCTTACGTAGGAACATGTTGGGGGGGGGTTGTCGTAAGCCATTCTGATATCAACATGCCCCAGTGCGTAAGGTCTCAGACCAGCTCTCCTACCACCCAGCTTACATGAGCAATATACCCCAGAACACTGTCACGAGACGGTCATTTTTCTTTTTAGGGAATTAAAGTATTTTCAATGTCAATTCTTATTCATTATGCATTTTAGTGCATTTATTGAATCATAAAACATACTGAAAATACGCTCAGTATCATTTAATTTATCTTTGGTAGAGTACATGTAGTAGTGATGGCCAACAACCCATTCACAATTACGCAGAAGCGTATATTCTAATTACTCTGTTATTCATTCTGCTTCCCCGCTTCTGCCTTTACAATTTTGCTTCTCGCAGCTGCAAAGTATGGTGGCCTCAAATCGTTACACCGAGATGCTGCTGATTGGTCGCCTCGCTGCCTAAGGGTGGTCCATCCATCAGGCAAAACTGCATCTGCGAGGGTACCTTACAAATGGCCGTGTTTCTGTTCAGCACCTATCGCATCTCACCTCTGACAAGCCATGTCTATGCATCACGGCATAGACTTCCGGTCGCAGCCAGAGCCGGATGTTGCGGGCGTCGTGCCATGCTCGCATGAATCTCCAATCGACACTGCTGCCGCTCGCATCGCACCAGCCCGGGGACGTCGCATCGCCAGGGCCCCCCCGCTTCGTCGAATATCCTCTGACTGGGAACCAGACCGCGACATCCTGAAGCATGGACGCCTGCACCCTCGGGATGTACGGAACGAATTCGAGGACCTAGACGCTGTGAAGCGGAGTCTTTTGGGTGCTGCAAAACCCGGCAAGTCATGTCACCATCGCTATTTTAGGAGCCAAACCGAGGACTGTCCCGGGTTACGCGTGCCAATTGATCCAATAGCAACCGACCGCGAGACAGTGCTGATTGACTCTGCCACACACTCCATATTCGATGCATATCTGCTTCGAGCCAATATTGCAAAGAACATGAATGACTTCCATAGACAACAGGTACTCCAATAATTGTATTCCGGTATTGAAACAAGGCTATTGGACTAACGAGGGGGTTACTCATCAGATAGTATACAGCTCAACACTTAAAATATACTCGGTCGTCGTCCGACAAGGCCGCATCGGACTTTCGGGGCGGGGGAGGCGCGAGTTCGAGTCAACCGACCCCAAGCCAGCCATATCCAGGTTCTTCCGGCTATTCCAGGAAAAGACTGGTCAGGGTTGGTATCAGCGACACGCGTTGCCCAGCCGCGAAGGTAGATTCGTCTTCGTGGAGCTGGACTATCGAAGACCCATCTCACGGCCTCAGGAACTACCAAATTACAATGATGTGAATGCTGACGTCGACAACGAAGTCAGGGGTCTTATGGAAGTTGTGCTCCACGGGGGCCCCATGCAAGGACACAAGGTCAGAGAAAAACTACACAGAAAGTCACATGTGTCGTCCATCTCTGCTCCGTACAAGCACATCAGTCACTGGGCCATCTTCTTGGCTTTTAAAACCCTGGAAGCCATTTGGAAGCACCTCGAGTCAGGAGAGCATATTAATTGGAGGGCAATTCTACATGCGTCTTCGAGGTATCGCAGCCAGATGCCATTTTGCGCCCAACATAACCGGCCCCCAGCTGTCTCAAGTTATCATGCAATATTCATAGAGCTGAAGTTCCTCCACTCTCTCTGGCCACGGCAGGAAACGGCCGAGATGCTCACCGAGATAAATCTCAAAGGCAGCCTTCAGCTGAACGCATGGAAAACCTTCACCCAACCACTGAATCAAGCATATAGTTCACTGAGACATGGATTTCGTCTCTTAACTGACAGCTCGGCATTTGAGTTTCGGGAGCTCAAATCTTTTTTGGAAAAATCCTGTCATCGTTCACATTATTTGACCCTAGAACTCCAAGGAATTTATCGAGTCTTTGTCAAGGCTAATTTACCTAACCCATATCAAGACTGGCTGGACAGCAAGAAAGATGCTACGGACAAGTGCGGCGAGGAAAGGCTCCTACTTTGGCATGGCACTCCCATCGACTCACTACTTGGCATTCTCGAGGTTGGACTTCAGATACGCCGGCGAGGATCTACTTTCACCGGGGCCATGTTCGGGGATGGGATTTATCTGGCCGACGCGTCGAGCAAATCCGCAAGCTTCTGCAAATCGCGCGAGTGGGACGGGGAAGCAGTGCTATTCCTCTGTGAAGCTGATGTTGGGAAGGAACGACTCAAGTGCCGGACTAGTCTTAGGGATGCACACGCTCGTATTAGTGAATTGGACGGCAAATACAGGTGTGTTGAAGGGCTTGGAAGGCTTGGTCCGCGAGAATGGAAGCAAGTCGAGTGGGAAATGGGCGGTCTTCCTAACAACGGGAACGCAGTATCGATGGTGAGTACCTGAAGCATACTGTCCTCGGTGTTGTACCTCAATTGCCGTATGACGCGCAACTTGTGCTAATGTTTTGGTTCTGAAGCCCGACATGTCAAAACCATACGACGCTACCAGAACAGGAGGCTGTCTGGGGTTCAACGAGTATGTTGTTTATAACACTTCGCATGTAATCTTGCGATATATGTTTCGGGTAAAGATTAAGGGAAAGGGAAGATGATAGCCTTCAATCATTACCAAGTAGCAATATCATGGCGATAATAGTGTGGTTTAGCTAAGAACTTTCTAGCAATTAGGTGTTGGGTCAAGTACCTAATTACACTTAGTACTCAGGAAGAACTAAAATTGTAGTATATCAATACTGAACCAACTTTTTTCGGCCAACCCTTGAGTTCTTGTGGGGTTTACCTCAAGCGAACCAAGCGAACCAAGCGAAATGAACCACCAAGTTAGGTTAGTAAGCCAAACCTCCGCCGTCACTACCCGCCTGAATTACGGCTCCACCATGTCTTGAACATCGCCAGTTCGTTCACATGAGTCTTCACATGAAGGCAGCATCAACTGCAAAAATCGAGGTTCACGAGCCAAAAATCACCATTGTAACATATCCGATGTGCCAATTTTCGTGCAGCTCAGGGAAAAGAAAAGGGGCAAGAATGTGTGCAGTTGTGCCGAACTACCCTAAACCTTCATTCTCTCACCTGCCGCGAGATAGTCATTAGGAGTCATATCACAGGATTCTCTTAAACCATGAATCTACCAGGTGATTTTGGCCATTTTTTGGGCTAATTTCATTATTCGCATATGCGGCAGTGTTGACGTGGTTGTTACAAAAATATTTATTACCAACTTGTTGTCTTCGTTGTTCATTTGCAAAACCAGCGCAAGGTAATCTTATCCACCAACTGGTTTATATCGGCGGAAAATCAACCTCATAGGTGATCCAAATTAGATTATTGACTTAGTTAATAGATCAGTAATTTTATAGATATCTGACGAGCAAAAGACGCAAATCCAGCCTGTGGCCCCAAAAATAAACAAAACTTGATCAAGCAAACACATGAACCATTTTCGACTCCGTACCTTAGTCAGCTAAAAAAAAAAAAAAGAGGAGCCGAGAAGCGGGTCTTTAATGTCTTTCACTTTCCACTGTGTCCGGGGAAATCAACAGCGGGTCCAAAAAGTTCAAAAAGAAAGATTCTGGTGACTGCAGGGTTCGAACCTGCGCGGT
This sequence comes from Calonectria naviculata, assembly GCA_003031705.1. Taxonomy (NCBI): domain Eukaryota; kingdom Fungi; phylum Ascomycota; class Sordariomycetes; order Hypocreales; family Nectriaceae; genus Calonectria; species Calonectria naviculata. Next base: position 260,603 of record NAGG01000179.1, on the reverse strand, counting down.
TTCCCACTGCGGATCGTTATTGGTTTAGAACCTAAACCTAAACACAGCGCCTTAACCACTCGGCCAAATCACCTCGTGTTGTTGTGAGCAGCTTTGCAAATTTTGGCTTAGAAAGCTGCAACGTAATTGTTCATGGTTCATCCACAACGGGAAATGTCTCAAGAAAAGAAAGACGGTTTATTTAGACCTATAAATGTAGTTGGGAACTTCTTCTTCATTTTCTAGCTAGAATAAGCTGTTTCTAATTTGGCTCCATTTGACGCAATAGTATATACCGCCCGCATTGCTATATTTACCTTAAAACGGGAATCACCTGGGATTCTCAATACTATATGATGTCACAACTTGTAGGGATGAAAAATGGTCAAAAAATGATGCAACTATAAATTTATCTAACTATGTCCTTTCTCGCCGGTCATCATTACTGGTCTGGTGCAGCTGTCTGGCGCAAATGATTCGTCCATCTCGGTCAACCTCGCGATTATTCTGCTGCCATCAATTACTGGGGGCGGATCCAGATGCCGACGGGAGTGGACTGAGTGCAGACGTAGTCGTTGGCACCGTTGCCACCCTTGCGGCAGGTGGTAGGCACAGCACCAGAGCCGAAGAGAATAGAGCTGCAATCAAGCGTTAGTCATGACTCCAATCTTATTTATTGCTATGAGCGATGATTGGCAACTCACCCGTCCTTGAAGTGGCGAGTGATCTCGAGACCAAACTCAGAGTTCTCCTCGGTGTTGGGAACCAGCGAGAAGAAGTAGGTGCTGCCATCATCGCACTGAGTGGCGGCGGATGGGAAAGTAGGGTTGGACGCCTGGCAGTGGAAGCTGGGGATGTCGAAAGAGACGACCTTGATAGTGGTGCCAGCGGTGCTCGAGTCCTTGCGGACAAGGAAATTGCTAACCCAGACGTCCTCCTTGGGAGCAGGGGCGGCGGCGGCGACGGCCGCAAAGAGAGCAGTGATGGCAGTGACGGCACGCATTTTGGTTTGTGGTGGTGGTATTATTGTTGTATGCTGGGAGAGTGGAAAGTGAAGTGGTAGTCGAGTTGCTTGTCTGGGTCTGATAGAATGAACTTTAGAGGAGAGTATTCAGCAGTAATATTCATAGCCGCAAGGAGAGGCGCTGTTTTCCACAATTCGTATTATGAATTCGTAAGACCATCTGAAGCATCTTCTAGACGAGTCTTGCATTTGAGTCTACGAGAGCTTGGGATTGCTTTCTACACGAAGCTAGCATTAGCCTCGAAAATAAAGCCAACAGCTCAATCAAAGCCGTAGCATTGAGAGCGACCCGACAAGGTGAAGATCGGCATGGTGCCGGTGGGGACGGCTGAAGCTGAACCCGATTCCCCAAAGAGGTAACTAGGCGAGCCTTAATACGAGGACATGAAGCCACAACCCGGGGCCGCAGCGGGTCGACTTCAGGATCGCCGTCTATAAATAAACTAGCTTTTATAATGACATATGCTCACATACTTTTATGTGTACGAGAATTCCTCTTTTTTATTTCTTGGCGACCGGCGCGAGCCAATGGCACCGAGCATCTAGACGGGAGGCGATTTCTATCACGCCACCTTTGATGGACTCAGTATGGAAACCTACATGACCAACCTATTTCTAAAACGAGTTCCAGGTTTTTCCCAGCTGAGTTATTCCTGAATTAATACTAACTGAATGATTATGTATATGACTTCAGCATTATTCAGAAGCGCAGACTCTGGACTGCTTGTAGTAATATGCTTGCATGATTTCTAACACGCTCCATTTTGTCAAATCTGTAATCTAAAGGTCTCCAAATCCTTCCGATGAAGCCAAGAATTTGCATGAACCAACTTATTGAAAACATCCTTTCAATTTATCCTCGCAGTTTGACACTTGAGTTATAACCCGGGTCCAGGGGCTTATTCAGCGTGAGTAAGCTGACCCCCTGCCCGTTCCACTATCGCGATAAGGCGCTGGTTTGCATGGCTCTTTAGCATCAACCAATAGAACTATGAAGTGAAGCGCGTGTCTATATTCATATCCCAGGTAAATATTTACATCTAAATTGTTACACTTTTTTGTTTTCTGTTTCTGTTATTTCTGATCTACCACAGACCGCCTCGCTCGTGCCGCCATTTTGTGGATCAAAGGCAAGGCGGCCGAACGTGCATGAGATTGTACCAATACGAGCGAGCATTATTTGTGAAAGTCGTACATTCCATAAAATTGTACTCTACCATGGTTACGTTACATGCCGACCAGATGTTCTCGACGAATGGCTATCTCCACTCGGATCACCGACAGATAATTTGTTGCCAATCTCAGTTCAGGCTTAAGAGTTTCAGTGTCCACAATGAAGACATAGTAAGTAATTTGGGGGATTTTGTGACGCAAATGAATAATCAATTATACCCTCTTAAAAGTAGTTTGTTGAACCCGCGGGTCGCCATCAAGTTTCCACCTAACTTCACGGAACCCACCGTCCACAAGATTGTCGAAATCAAGGACAAAACAATCCCATGTATAGATATAAGAAGAGTATCCTTCAGAAATGCAGTTATCGCGAGTCTCAGGAAGAAACGTCCAGCTACTGCGGTGATAGTGACGAAGGGTAAACTCTTGGCACTGCAAGCCATTAATCCGCATGTGTAGAAGCGGAGTTTGGTCCTGTTCCATAGCTGAGAATTCTAGTTGTGTGGCTAAACTCGGGCAAGAGTATGTGCCGACGTACGTATCCAAGTTATCCGAAATAGTGCCAGGCACTTGGTGTGATAACCAGTCATCTCGTACGTTGGTCCATCTTTTCCGGGCATTTCCAACGAGATTCTTGGTAACCTCGATCATATCCACTCGTGGTTTCATGTCAAAGAGCTCCTGAGCAATCAGTTGAGCCACAATATTGGTTGGATCACCATTGATCTCGTACGTGTTGCAAAGAACGACGATGGCGGTGTCCTCCTCGGGAAAGGTCCAATATACTGCAAGAAAGCCGCCGTAGTTTCCAGTATGCCCTATGGTCACTCTTGACTTGGAGTCACGACCTAACAAGTATGAAGAGTTGTTTATTCCTTGGTTGCTAACTGTATTAATCTCAGGCGTGGGGAGATTGTAGCTGAATAACCCCATGGCGTACTTCTGCTTGGGGTCCTGTGCGAGAGGGAAATAGGGTTCCTGAATGGTTGCTAGGGCTTTGCGTAGTTTAGGAGAGATCTCTGCCGTGTGCGAATTTGCACTAGAGCTAAAAAAAGAGCCCAGCCATGAAGACCACGTCGGTTTCGTATTTGAGTCCCTCCAAACCTTCATTAATACATCGGCCCATGTCAGCATATCCTTGACACAAGATCGCATTGAACCAGCGCTGTCAAACGCGTCACCATCACTCAAGGCGGGAAGAGAATTAGGACGAGATGGATGGTTGTCAAAAATTAGATAGGGAACAGCAAAGTTATCGTCAGGTGGATTGATCAAATAACTTCGGTCCATTCCCAGTCGTGAAAAAATCTCATATTTGACAGAAGTTCCAAATGAAGCATTGGTTAGTCTTGTGATGACTACCCCGGCCAAGGCAAATAACCAGTTGTTATACTGCCACTGAGAGCGAAACTCAGCGACCTTGGGCAAATTGTTAAAGATGTGGATGACGTCGTCGTGGCGGGCAAAGACGTTACCGCCCTTACCAATCATCTCATAGAGTAATTGATTGAGACCGACACAGTGTGAAGTCATGTCTCGGAAGGTCATCTTCTCAGCCACCTGTGGGTTTGAGTGCGTTTTGAGTTCCGGTATTTTGACGGACACAGGGGCGTCAAGATCCAGGGCGCCATCATGGGCTAGGCAGCTCAATACCGTGCTAGCGAAGGCCTTTGTGCATGAACCTACTCCATAGATTGTGTTCTCGTCGGGCTTCCTGCTGGTCTCGATGTTGGCGTACCCGAAGCCCCTGAACGAGCGCTGCCCATCGCGTATGATGCCAACTGCAAAGGATGGAGCACCAAAGAGTTGGCGAATCTTTTCGATGTCATGGGCATTCTCTTCAAGGCTAAGTAGACTACGGTCAGTAATTTAACATATCATTGGTGCAGATAGAGGATGAGTACATTTTGTCTGCAAAAGAAGAGGACATCTTGGCTTCAATAATGCACTGTCGGTATATTCGATGGTGGAGGCACACTGGGCAGAGAGAGTGGCGAGAAGTGTCCAAGCTTGCGGTTCTCCAGTCTAGAGGCGTCAGGAATGGCTAGCAGTGCTTGGAGGTGAACAAAGAAGTAGGATATGAAATAGGGCTGAGATTTCTAACAGCTTGAGGTTCCTAATTTCCCAAAGAATGTTGTGGACCTGCATGATCGTCGAAGCTCAGAGGCACAGATGTGCTGAATGGCCAGGTTTCAGTGTAATAAGACTGCCGCCCCGCCCTGGCTAATTTGGAACTGATATAATTTGGTCCTCGACGCCAACCCATCCACATTGTTTTACGAAACGATTTCTTAAACTTGAGATCTAAACAAAGGAGAGAAGAGAAAAAAAAATGAGATAGAAGTCTAGTCAAAAGCAGAAAAAAAAAGTAAAATGTCGCTTAGCGTGCGTAGGCGTCGTATCCGAACCCATGACCCGCGCACGACGGCGGGAGCGAAGATCCTGATTTGTTTGTATAACACTGCTACGCAACTTCGCTGAGAGAATCGTGGGATAATTTGATTTAGATGCTTAGGGACGCGGCTAAGCAGTCGAGAACCTAGACGTACTGAGAGTTGGCTGCCTTAGATAGGCTGCACCTGTTCTTACCCACCCCACCTCCACCAATACATGGTAAACCTTGATACTTGTGCCGGACCAGTACAATGGTAACTTTTAGTGTGCGACCCTTGAAATGTCAATCATGTGGACATCTCTTCCGCATTGCTTAACGTTGATTTTCTCTATTATTTGGGCCATCGCATTGGTCATGAACTGACTCACCCCTTGTCTAAGAAAAAAGGGGCTTCTGAAAAAAGGCGTTTCATTTTTTTTTACAGACGAACCCCTAGCTTCAGAGCTGAAAGTCATTATGAGGATAGTGAAACATCATTTAGATGTGGGCTAAAGTGCTCAATGAGCCACCAGGCCGAAGCCCCAAGTTGACATTGAAAAAGTAGTATAAATGAAGGCGGAGAATATCTAATGGCAATTGGATGTTATCCCGCAATCTAGCGGCACTAACTTAAGTAGGCACTGATCTTGCAGATCACGAGTCTCGAATTTGGCAAGTGGTACCAGCATTCAAATGGCGACCTCAAAAACAATGCTTAGAGTTTCTTGCAATAACCGTGGCTGATAAAGAGGGATGCGCGCCAATCATTTCAAATCATCAGTGCACTGATTATAAGTTAGTTTGCTTGATTCCCAGCAGGCGACGACAAAGCTGGTTAGCACACCCTTCGGAAGACAGGGTTGCTCGGCAAACAGTACCGAGGCACCAATAAAGAGGGATACTCACATGCTAGGGTCACTGATGAGCTTCTGCATACAGAAGTTGAAAAGAATACAGATGGAGTGGTCTAGTCCTAGTCTGTAGATAGTGTTTTACAAACGGTGCATGGGGTGACTGGTTTCTTGCTCTATGACTTCCCCGCACTTTCGCATGACGTCACGCGACATCAAGCGATCCCAATTGGGACTATGGAGGGCCGGATTCGGTATATACTACGGAGAATGCGAACCAAACCTGTCGTGGCTATGCATCAAGATCAACATCAGTGGCCTTGTATATTGATAAAGTGCCGAGACTAGCAGCATGCCCCAAATCGTGCCATCGGGACAATGCAGACCGAAATCATCAGAGGCTTCTCGACTTTGATGTCTTAATTTAAAATATTGTCAGATCTTGTGTGTATTCTGGAGCTATCCATATATATAAATATATGCGATCCGCCATGGTGATAATTATTTCAAACTCCACCTGTCAGTGTAAACTCTTAAATAAGTAGTCTTCCATCTCCATTTGAGCATCGACAATCAACATGCATTACCTAGCTATATTGGTTACTTGTGTTCGAGTAGCGTTTACTTTGAGTCTATCCATTGCATCATCTGGTGGTAATACATCCAGTTCGCTTCTATACGGTACGCTGTACGAGGTGAGATTTTCAGTCATACCGGAGCTGTAAGCTTCATCGAGCTGATCTTTGTCAGGATATTTATCACTCTGGCGATGGCGGTTTATATGGCGAGTTGATTCGAAATCGCGCATTTCAGGGATCCTCGTCAAATGGAGCCGCCAGCGTGGACCGAAATACTAACTACTGGCATCCCGTTGGCGGGGTTAGCTTATCCATTGACACGTCTTCGCCCGCGCTCTCATCTAGCCTACCATATCACATGAGAATGGACGTCCCTGTTGGCACTACTGGTACCGTTGGATTCTACAATGATGGCTTTTGGGGGTTTGATGTTGATGCAGCCAAGCGATATATCGCGAGTCTGTACATCAGAGGAAACTACACTGGCACTCTCAACTGTTATTTCCAAAGCACAACCTCTGGGCAGAAGCTGGCATCCACTTCAGTTACGGTGAATCAAATTGCCTCGCAAGGCTGGAGGCAGATTTATTCGCCAACGTTCAACCCCTCAGTTTCTGCGACCAACTCTAACAACACCTTCTTCTTTACTTTCAATGGGACACAGCTTGCCGGAAAAAGTCTCTACTTTAATCTGCTTAGCGTTTTCAAGCAGACTTATATGAATCGCGCCAATGGAGTTCGCGAAGACATGGCTGTTGCTCTGAATAATTTGGGTGCGTCCTGGATCCGTCTCCCTGGGGGCAATAATATGGAAGGAACTTCGTCTCCATATCACTGGCAGTGGAACCAAACTATTGGAGACTTGACATCGCGTCCAGGCCGACCAGGCACCTGGGGTGATATCAACACAGACGGATTTGGGATCCTTGAGCAGATGCAGATGGCAAAAGATCTCAATCTCACTGTAGTCCTTGGTGTTTGGGCTGGCCTTTACCTGAATGGAGAAATTATCACACAGAATCAAATTCAGCCATACGTCGACTCAGCTATGAACCTATTGGAATTTCTGACTGTAAGAAATATATTCAACTATTTATCAGAAAATGCTAATGCTTTTACTCCACAGGGCTCTACATCAACCACTTACGGGGCTAAGCGTTCTGCACTCGGATATCCCACCCCTTTCACCGTGAGCTATGTGGAGGTTGGGAACGAGGATTATCTCAACGGCGGAACAAACTCGTACTATTCGTACCGCTTTATGGCTTTTTACAATGCTATTCGGCAAAAGTATCCCAACATGAACGTCGTGTCCACCATTAACCCGAACCCTTCAGGTGCTACTGGGAGTGGAGGCGTGATTGATTTGCACATTTACGACAACGAAGCCCATTTTGTTAACCTGTTCAACACTTTTGATCAAGCCAGTCGAAAGTACCCCGTCTTCGTTGGAGAATACGCGTCCATCCGCACTGGAAGCAACACTGGTGGGGAAATTGGTGCACAAACCTTTGGCATGGCGTGCGCTGAAGCCATTTTCCTCCTCGGCTGCGAACGCAACTCGGATGTGATTCTTGGGTCTTCATATGGTGCCCTATTTAAGGAATATAATGAGGAGCCTGGAACCGTAGCCCTCGTCAAGCACACGGCCAACGAACTTCTTTTCTCCATGAGCTACTACGTGCAGAAGCTATTTGCGGCCAATTTGGGAACCGCAACACTTCCAGTCACGGCTACTGGTGGAGGGTTTGGCCCGGTGTATTGGTCCGCAACATCGAATGGCGCCAACCGGATTCTCAAACTGGTAAACTACAATGGTCTCACGGGCTCTGCAAACGCGATCAAGGTCAATGTGCAAGGCTCAACAAAGTCCTCGGCTCAATTGACCATTTTGACGGCGCCAAGCAGCACAAGCACTAACAAGCTTCCGGCGCTGGGAGGCGAGGCCAGCCAGATTACGACTCAAACCATCATGGGATCGAGTGGAAATTTCTCTGTAATTTTCACTGCACCATACCAAATTGCGGTCTTGGTTGTTTGATGACAATTAGACCATACACACCCTGAAGCCTTTCTATATGTGGTCAATCAGTTCATATCACATTTTAGCACATTAGTGTCTCAGCTGCTGCCTTGCGGCTGAGGTTCATCAACTGATTTTTTCCTGCCACTGCTGCCTAGCACAGGTGGGCATGGGAGTACGGCGGATGTGCACAGGGGTATGTCCCCGTTGATTGGTGGATCATAGAGGTTCAGGTGGTATGATGGGGCTCATCCAAGAACAGAATATGAATGTAACCATGGAAGATGTATTCAAAATGTAGCAGCTGGCAAGTACCAGAATTATTTGGTAATTTGCCCAACCCGAAAGAGAAGTTCAGTAAGACTGACTGTTGGTCATGAATAGGGGCGTTCAATGCCTTTTTGGACAAGCGCAAATCCTTAGCCGGCGGGGCTCCTCCTAATTGAAGCCAAAGCATGACAATTTCCCACTTGGAGATCTGCGCGCATGCAATCGGGACAAATGTTTTAGCCATTTTACATATCATCATTTCCATGGAATTTCTAGGGTCTTTTCATCCTCTGTCCTCTTCCTCTATTTCATCTCAAATTGATAATGTCCTTGCCAAGCTTGACTCCATTTCTCTCACCCATGTCAGCTAAATCCAGGCTAATTTCGGAGATTACGCTTTATGTGCAACCTATAACCGACAAGCCTAAGTTAATCGAAGGATTGTGGAGAAATTTTTACATCGCGCCATGCCCTAAAGACTTGGAGGTGACTGTATGGCGGTGGTTCTAATAAATGCTCGCATTCCCCCGCCGCTTGCCAGCCAGGTTGTCCTAATAATCTCAAGCGCTTGTTTCACCAGGCATCATACAACACTCCACCATGCGGTCCTGGCTTCTTACCGCCAAAGCGACCGCTATTTGGGCTTGGTACATGTTCAGGTACTACCTCAGGCTCGCACGTCGGGTTATCGTGACACTAGTCCTTTTCCAGTCCTTTTGCTACTTTTTTCCCCTTCTTGTTAGCCTTTTGACCGGTGCCTTAACAATCCATCATGATCTTCAAACACACGGCCGCTTGAACGATCTTTTTGAGAAAAACATTCAGTCTGTATACGACACCGACGAGTCGTCTACATACAGTGTTGCCAATGTACGAGCTATGCTACCTCCGCCTGCGCCTTTCTACGTTGATGAACTGCGGGATCCCACTACTTGGTACCAGGATCTTGGTTTAAAGCGATTTGATGTCGATTTACCAGGCTATGGGGCTTGTACCAAACCCGACTTGGTCCGCATGGCCTCATTAGACGGCCTCTACCGGAGAAAACGCTGGTCTAAAACGAAGACCCCGTGGCATCATTTTGTCTACGCATCTAGACAACCAATGCACCAAGAAGGAAATTTTTCAGACAGCTGGGACCAGGCATTTTACGACCTTGTGCAGTACCATAACGCCAACCCGGCTCTTGGATCCGCAGGCTTTCACTGGCTCTCTTGTGCCGACAACTTTCTTTGCAGTTCATGGTTAGTAAATGGACCCGCCCTGTTGCATTTTACAACACACCGCTACGGGGGAAGACCAGAGACAGATGCAGAAGATCATGGTAAGAAAGGCAAGAACAGGTATTATGATCCAGTGACAGTTCGCGTAATTGAACTACCGATTACAGACCAGCGGAGGATGGGTCTGCCGAAAGGAGTATTCCCAAGTCATTTCAACCAGCTGCGAGCAATCACTGAAGACACTCTGGTTTGGGGGGCATATTCTCGTCACACTCGTTCGCTCCAGTTAAAGCGCCGCTCGAAAGACCTCGGGCCTGAGTTCGAGAAGCAATATCAGTGGACTTATGGTTTAATCACGAAGATTGACCGCATTGTATCTCCATGGTTAACCGTCGAAAATTCTGTATGGCCAGGAATTGTTGAAACCATAGGAGTTTTCTGTGGCTCCCGCATAAGGTTGTGGAGCCATTTCGCCCATCAGCGTTTCCTTTCATGGCGGGGCAAAAATGATAAACGGCCAGTTAGAGTAATCGTGACTGTCAACGACTCACCAGAGGTAGACGCGTTTGCGGCAAGGAACGTCCTGGATTATCTGAACTCACTAGATTCTGAGATGAAAGTGATAATCAAAGGGCGCCCCGAAGTGAGGGCAGCATATGAAAGATTTCTGGAGTCTGAAAACCAGAAAAAGGTGGGTGATGGACGAGGATAGTAAATAAAATTAATTGATATTTGTCTTTGATTCAGCATTCATATTAATAAATGATGACTCGAATAGTACATTCCATGCCTCTATGCGCTATTAGTAAAAGATGACTACATCCCGTTCAAATAAAAGTTAATGCGTAGCATGGCTGTATTCTTTGTATGCATTTCTTATTTAAAAAGTATAAGAAACCCTCATCTGTAATTTTCAACCCTCAAACACATCATGATATTCGCACCTCTATAGCCGTCTCGCCCCAACCTAAACATTTTACTTGTAATACAGAACAAAGAGCTCGGTCTTTGATCCCAGAAGAACGATATGTCACATGCAATCCCAACTACCTGATGGCTGTTATCCCCAATTGCTTATAGCCCTCCCATAGCTCTCATCGGGATCACCTCGTATGTATGAAGTCCCCATCACGCCTGTTAGGAACAATCATTGGTGTTAATGACCATTTCTATCCCTATTCTTCCTTCTAATCCGAAAATTCCTGAAACTTGGGTACATCCTTCAATCCGGACGCTGTCTCGGAAACTCGCTTGCTATATGGAGTAGCATGCTTAAAAAATAACTCCGCAGATGGAACGAACCAGTCCAGCTCCAGAAACTTACGATCGATGCCTCCCAAATTAAGATGGAAAGTATCAGCAAAGTCTTCCGGTACCTTGCCATCGTGGCAGAATTCCGGTTGCAGCTTGAAGTGAAAGCACAACTGGGAACCACATCGACCACAAAAGCTGCGAGACCATTCGGGGCCACAATTGGAACTGTGGAAAAATCGAACCCAGGTTTTACTCTCCTGAGTGGCTCTGAGCACATCTGCGGCTGGCAGGTATGGAGGACGCTTCGCGTCGTCGCTTTGTTGATCATATCCATCTGCCAAAACATCGGTGACCCGGCCAGTGACGATGGTTGACTCGGAAGATGGTGAGAGGGCAGATACGGTCAGCATTGGCCCAGCAACGCCGACAATAGCAATAGCTAAGGAGGATCCTGTAGCGCGACGACAGTCGTTGCAGTGACAGGTAATGACGTGTGGCAAACGGACTCCGGCTTCCGGTGGCGACATTGGATCAAACGGGCGCTCCTGAAGAGCAGGTATCGCTATACGGTAGCGGATGGCGCCGCAGGAGCAGCCTCCGGTGACTGTAGCTGGTTCATCAGGGAGAGCCATGGTCGAAGTCAGGTTGTGTTGTTGAAATTGCCTCGGATTAGACGTTGCGTTTGATGAAAAGGAAAAACGCAGCAACTTGACATGCGCTTTTTGTACACAGTTGATGGCTCGCTTATTGAGTTGAGACAACGTCGGCCACCAGGAGATGGGCCCGTCTTTGTTATAGAACTAAAATTGGTTTGGAGACACTCACCGCGGCCAAGCGACAACTTTTCTCCTAGGACTTGCATTGGCTATCTGTGATTATGTCATAAAGGAGGGCCCGTCTTACGGGGGGCCATCTTCCGGTGGCTGACGCTCAAAGAAATCTCCAATCCAACCTCCCGTTGTGTTGTTCGTTCTTGGCTGTCGTCAGTGGCGCTGGGGTTTGTGAGTGACTCATCAGACTGAATGGGACCAGGATGCCACAGGGGGCTGAGCTGAACTTTAAGTCTTCTTGGCAGCGGTGAAATTATTCACAACATGGAACATTCAGCGTGAATTTAGACGTCAACCTTGTACTAAAAAGTTCACTCAAAAAGAAAAGATGGTGAAGGCGAAACATATGGTCAGTGTGTACGTTTGGCCAACGCTGAATTCTACATCGCCCTCTCTCGTATTGCGCAAATGAGCATCAAATCATATCCACAGTATCCTCCATTTTTCCAACCTCAACGTACTGAATTGAGGGACATGACGTTAAAAGACTTTTGCCGAAAATGAAAAGCCGCATTGGTAGCTACGAAGCAAACTGGTCCAAGAGCAAGGAGATTTCGAACAACTGCAAAAAAGTGGCCCAATGTCGGTTATCATGTCTGGAGCGAATGCCAGCAGTATCCATGTCCTGGGGATTGGCATTTAAGAACTTGGGTCAAAGCAAACTTACTTTAGGATAACAGTGTCTCATTTCCTATATGCTTCATTAAGGATTGAACGCAGACGATCAATGGAGCGTCTGGTATACTGCGTGGAGCGACGTTCAAGCTCAATAACATTATGATAACGAGTGACAATGCGTAAAAGACCGTCGAAAAAAGACAGATATCCCTGGTTCCCAATCTGTTTCCACTTCATTCGTCCTGAATCATTCATTTTCACTCCCAAAACCCATACCCCATCATGCCTTGAGTCATCCTAACCCCTCTTGCTGCAATTGCACGACCAGCTCTTCCACTTGGGCGTCTTCTTCATAGTCTGGAATTTGGCCCCGCTAACCTCAAACGTGCTTCCAGTACAGTCTGAGTTGGAGAAGACAGTGCATTCGAAGCACTCCAGCACAGGCTCGACCCTGGTATCGCTATCGAATACCTCGACGTTGGGCGGGAGCTGTTGGCACTTGCCGGGGACGCCGACTCCTGTGAACACACCGTTCTTATTTTGAGGGAATCCTTTAATGGTGATCAGGTCAATTCCCAAAGAGCAGTGCGAGGAGCGAGGTTCGACCAAATCATTGTCGACGGCCGCGGCATTGGCTGCTCCAAGGACAACGGCAATGACAGGGAGGACAGTGGAAAAATGCATTGTGTGTTATTTGAGAGTAAAGAACTTGAATTTATGGTCTGAATTGTGTGCTGTATTCTTCTTTGCTGTTGATGATGCTCCGAGACAATCTTTAGAGGGGTTGTTGGACAATGCCCCAATATTTATAATCTATTTTCTGCTCACCAATTCGTATTTATTCATTCCCTCATCTTTGGGCTTTCGGTCGCAGCCTCATTCTTTCTATCGTGAGCTATTAATAGCTAAGCTTCGGCATTTTCGGAAACTAAGAGAGTGGAAAATTTCGTTTATTGGTGATTTTGAGAAATGGTTCATGCCCACTACTTCATAACCATCTTCATTCGAATGCTTGCCGTATTTTCCGTTTATTGTGGCTTAGATATCAGTCGTTAACGGTCTAGATCAAATAATTACGGGGAGTCGGCAGGATAGTTATTTTCGGAGGATCAAGCCACCCTCAGCTGGCGATAAGTCTATTTGTCCGTTTTCAAAGGGAGGTATGATCGGATTGTCTCATGTATGGTGGTATGAATATATTTTACGTCACTTTTAGATATTCAGAAGGGGGATTAGAGTCTTTAAAGAATAGTTTGCTTAGGTTCAAGCCATGGCGACGGATGCTCCAGCTGCCGAGCAACTTCTCACATGTAACCGCTCTGATAAGCAACAAGCAGCACAGTATGAACAATAACCGCCGCCACACATAATTTAGAAAGATCGACCGGAGAAGGGCGCAAGCACGCCTCCACTACTGCCTAGCACGTGTGTTGGGTACCCTAATACGAGAAGAAATGGTAAAGACTTCTTCAAATACAATACGAGGCTTGGTAAACCAAATTGGCAGTGTTGGAGATGTATTTTGTCTGTAGTCGTAGCGTGTTGGCGTAATAATGAAAGAGATCGCGATGTTATTCATGTTATTTGGGAACATTGATAGATATGTCACCTCATCATCCAATCAGAAAACGAGGCCACCCACGAGTAAAGTAGCACGGTTCGTGCGAAGTGCTAATCGCTGAACGAGTAAGACTGCAAGCCACAGAACAGGGATACGCCAACCGCAAAAGACGGCAATTAAGATTAATCAATCGGATCCCGCACCGTATCCAGCTACGGACCGGCTATTACCCGTCCTCGTAATTGTCACCTTAGCTCTTATCGTTATGGATATTCGGCATCTTCAGCACTGCCCCATCTATCAAATCGCAGAAGCAGTTCTGTCATCGCTAATATTGGACGAATGGCAAAAAGTCTCCACCATCCACAATACCCGAGTGTGTCACGCCATTCTTCCCTTCCATACGTTCAGCTTCCATCAGCTCTTTGGATCCCATACAGTTCCGGGTAAACATTTCATACGGTTCCCCGCAGCTGATTCATTTCAGCTTTGGAACTTAGCCCTGCATGCGATGATGGTCTTGGGTTAAAGACGGTCGTGTTGGCCGGTTCCCCACCCGAGTACAAGATGTCTCTTCAAGAGGCTGGTCACATCGTTCTGCATCACTTACTTCCACTGTTTAGATCACCATCTTTACGTAGATGGTGCCATCCTAACAGCCAACTGAGCCAATGGATTGTCATCATCGTCGTCCGATTCGCCTTGCCAATAGCTTCTCACCCCACGTTACCGTCCGAGTTGAGCCTTGCCGCACTGTTTGCGCCATCAACCTTCATCGGGGAAAGCTGGCTCGCTATGGGGTATCACACCGCTGTCTAGATCCTGTTGATGTACAATTGACGGGACGGATGTGTGTCTAATCTTCACAGCCTCCAAACCATCGCAGAGTCGCTCCAGACTGCGACTTGTGCATCCCTTGGAGGTCAGCGGACGCCAACTAAACTAGTGCAGAAATCATGGTGACGCCTTGATAAGTCACCAATGCTAGGACCATGGGGTGTTTTTACCTCTTCATAACTGTAGGTGTTACGAAGTAGCCAATAGGTAGGCACTTATGCATCTCCCAAACTAACTTGATACCTCGTGTTTATTCATTTCTGTCTATAGAAGTGGCGTCTTATTATACATGATGTGTTTCGTATTAGTATGAGGCGTTTCAATAGCTGAAAGCTAGCGGATGTGTGTGTGTGTGTGCTGGTGTGTTTTTCCTGTCTAACTAGTAGTGAGGCTGAGAAAAACTCTCGAAGACGGAGAGATGTGCTGAGGAAGGAAATAATGTACAGGCAAACTCCGTAAAACATGCTGTGTGAGGGAAGATGCGATGTTGTTTCACGGCATGGTGTTGCTGATAGGATAGTGATCACTGTTTGGAATCACATGGGCCTGTAATGAGTGGTTCAAGGGGTGTAATGGAGTCCGGGAGGCTCCTTTCCCAACTCTAACCGCCGGGATAAAGGATTGTTTTCAGCATACATATTGCTTGTAATAAATTAGGTGACTCTTTTGATTCTTAGTTTGACTGACTCCGCAGGTGCTCTTGCCTAGTCTTGGTGATGAACATTACTATGATGGGTGCAATTTTGGAACGAATGGGAAGAATGGAACGGTTGTCGGCAGAACACAACCTCCCAGAGAAAATTAAAGCAGTAGTTAGACAGACCTAAGAAATCAAAATCCAATTTCGTTTTTATTTGCCGAATTGTTGCCGAATTTGTAAGCATTGTTGAGAGATAGTCCTGTCGTGGAGATCCGATCCGGTGGAGCCGACCGAACTCGGATCTAAGTTGGGGTATAATAAACTTACCCTGGAAGCATCAATGCCTTTTTTATTGACCCTTGAAGTATTGAATCTAATCTAAAATATTGTGATCAGCAAGCAAAATGGTTAAAACCATCTCCTTTGGCGATATCCAAGTTCCATCACCTGGTTTTGGTGCCATGGGAATTAGTCATGGTATGGGGAGTAACCTCAGTTTGGACGAGGCTGAACCTGTACTACTGAAAGCAATTGAGCTCGGATGTACTTTCTGGGACACTGCTGTAAGTTCTGTAGCCCTCACGGTGTTTCTGGACCGCTTTGACAGTGACTGTTCATGTCAGGTTGCTTACCAGGCTGGTGTCAACGAAAAACTCCTTGGTGACTTTATCAGAAAACACAACTTGCGTGATAAGATATTCCGTGAGTCTAAGTTTCAACATGCCCCCATGAGAACGATGATTAATTTTCATCTGAACGATAGTGGCATCTAAATGTGGGCTTGAGGTCTTTGGTAGATCACGCAAGGTGAATAATTCGCCATCACATATCAAGGAATACATTGAGGGTACCATTGAGAGGCTTGGATTTACGCCTGACCTCTACTATCTTCATAGAATTGATCCGGGTATGTTGTACATACTGCACTCAGGAAGTAACGCTTGGACTAACAGCGCTGTCTCAGACACCCCCCTGGAGGAATCAATTCCAGCCCTAAATGAGCTTCGACAGGCTGGTAAGACCAAATATATTGGTCTTTCAGAGTGTTCTGCTGCGACGCTCCGCGCTGCAAATTCTAGTAATTGCTCTTATCCTTTTATGAATTAGAATTTTGCTAACAGCCAGATTCACAGTTGCCAAAATTGATGCTATTCAGGCAGAGTACTCAGCTTTTGAGACTTTCCATGAGAAAACTGGCCTGATAGACACATCCAAAGAACTCAACATAGCTTTCGTCGCTTTCAGTCCGCTGGGACATGGTTGGCTAGTTGACGATTTCCCGTTCAGTAGCCCTGATGATTTCCCGGCTGGGGACTTCCGACGAATGGGTGAGTCAAACCCATCCCAACAAGCAAAATTCCCAATCATTTTTATTTGCTAAGTCTCAGTACAGTGCCCAAGTTCCAAGGGGAAAACTTCTACAATAATAAAGCCATCGTAGAAGAGATGAAGAAAATCTCTAAACGAAAAGGCTGCACGTTGGCTCAGATTGCTCTGGCTTGGGTTGCCTCTCAAGGTATGATTGCAATTCCGGGAACAACAAAGCCTAGTCGTTTGGAAGAAAATTGGGCATCCAGGAACATTGATATTACTGAACAAGAAAAGGCAGAGCTTCGCCAAATCATAGATACTGCTAAGCTGAACGGAGATAGATTCCCTAAGATGTTCCAATCTCAAGCCGGGCATTAGGTATAGCCAATATCCTGACCGGGTACGATCGCATTATTGATGTAGGGAGTACACGATTTATTTTGGGAATTGGGATGCCTGCCATTGATATGTGCTGTTGAGAGAATTATTGGCCATGCCATACCCCAGTCTTACCCTAGAGCCCCTCGCATGATATGCTTGGGATCGCAATAAACAATGCAATTTCCGAATCAAACTCTTCTCTCCGGGATCACGAACCTCGGTTATCCTTCCATCGGTATCGCGGCTTTTGTTTCGAAAGATGCGCAAGTGTCCTTTATTCCATTTAGCGCTGGGGCACGAGGATATATTGGCCGTGACATCAACTACATCGAACAGGCTGTATGCAAGCTACATTTATGCAGCGATACGATTTGCATTACCCACAGAGGACTGGGAGCCGCAACGCAAGGACCCTTTTAATCCTTGGTCTGGCTCTATGCTTCTCACAATTCTTTTACAGACCAGAAGCTAAACAGCTCGATCGAATATACCGGTTTCCACCGAATTGTTGCACCTGTTAGCCGAGATGATGCGGGCTTCTCATCGTTTGGCCGCCAATCAAACTTGTACATCTCGTCCAAGCTCTTGTTGAAGCTGTGAGACTCGGTTTTTAGTGTGAAATCCCAAGTCTGTTTCGATTCGTTCCAGCAGAGCCCAGATGCGAGCTTTCAATGACAGCGTTGGTGCGTATCTCGCCGCTGTTTGCAATTAGTAAAATATCTATCCGTGCCATATGTCTGAACTTGCCGTAAAATAGCGGATTAACAGCAAGACAGAGCACTCCTGCTGGCAAATTTGGAGACAAACAGATTGATGCGATAGAAAGTGCCGCGGTTTGGAGGTGTTCTGTCCAGATTGTAACCTTTCCATGCGTAGTACAATTGTTTTTTGCCCCTTGAACGTATGGCTGATTGGAAAAGATCTCAAATTGCAAAATTCTAGCGAGGTTGTAGTATAACATACTGGCACCTATATCCACGGATTAGAAAGGCGCTGCGAAAGAGGGCGATATGT
Source organism: Calonectria naviculata (assembly GCA_003031705.1). NCBI lineage: Eukaryota > Fungi > Ascomycota > Sordariomycetes > Hypocreales > Nectriaceae > Calonectria > Calonectria naviculata. Next base: position 242,662 of record NAGG01000179.1, on the reverse strand, counting down.
TCCTGAGTACTCACTAGATGAAGTGTCGTAGAAGTATAGGTATTCTAGACCATCGTCAGTCTGCTCGCCGAAGGGAATCCCTCGGGATATAGAGGGGAAGCCCTCCCACCAACTATCGAGTTCTTGCACCAAGGTCTTCATAAGTTCAGACTGCTCGTGGGGTCTTGAGGCCGTAGGACCAAAACGGACTTCTAGGATGCGAGCCAGAAGCCACAGTACGTAGTTTCCTCGGACATCAACATCAGATTCGGCATCCCAAGTGATTGGGCACCAATCGCACGTCGGAAGTAGTGTTTGAGATTCATTGATGATGGCGGCGCTCACGTCCTGCCTCGCGTAAACCCAAAAGCAGGCCTTCTCGAGAGTTGACCTTGTGGTGCTGGTCTGTTGACTACGAATAAGGGAGTACATGCCGTACAAATGTCTATGATAATCCAGACTGGGGGCCGACAGCAATTCGTAGCTACTTAGTAGTACCGTCGTGGCAAGTAGGATCTCATGGTTACTACTGTATTCCGTTAGATTTCGGATTAAGAGCGTCAGACTTTCGCCGTATAGTCGTGACGCAGACCCTTCCCAAGAGCTTCGCCCTTCGATAAGACTCATATGTTTCGCTGATAATGCACAGCTGGCGAATAGGAGTAGCGGGCAATCCAATGATCGCTGCGCGACATGCTGTTGAAACGTGAGGGAATGGTCCAAAACATCCATCCACGTGCTAATTCCTTTTTGATAGTGATGTAGGAAATAAGCCAGCTCTTCTGTGAGCATGGGCCTATGAGTTTCTCCGACTCCCACCTCGATCTCATGTGCTTCGAGACTCGGCGAGGCATCTCCAGAAAAAGGAGCCAGATCTTGGCGAGAGATAACCCGCTGGAATATATCAAAAGTCGAATTAAGCTCGGGGCTTGTAGTAGCAGCGAGCTCCGGCGGAACTTGCACGGTTTGGCCAGAAGTTACAGAGACCGAATGTACTGAGCGTTTATCGTGGACGATGAAGTCACCTCGCTCACATTGGATGCCTTTTCGACAGCAGAAGTCGCATGGTGTTTTCTCATCACATTTGATCCGACGCGCTCGGCAATTGAGGCTGATTCCGTGAGCAGGGATCCATGTCATGGAACAATCTAACCTACCAGCCTGATGGATAATTAGCCACGGCTTCGCTTCGGACCAACGGAGAGGCTGACCTATCCGGCGTCGTTTTGCAGGCATCACGGTGCGTGGGGCGTTACAACACTACCAGGAAACCAGTTCTAGTGTTCCAGAACGCTGCATCACAGGCAGTGGCTGGGTGGGTTCAGTCGAAAGGATTGGCCCTCGCACCACCACCGGCTCAATGAAAGTTCAGCAAAAGATAATTTTGCACGGGTGCAGAACTACTGATACTCACCAATCTGACCCTTTTTCGGTTCTTCACTTAGAATGTAGAAGATGTGCAGTGAGTTGATCGCCTTTGGTTTAGTGGCCTCAACCTACTCAACTCGCACGGCAATCTAGCGTCACGTGAGCGGCTTCGATGAGGGGTATATAGCGCCCCGCAATGGATTTCAAGTTAGTGAATTCTCTGTCTGGCTGAGTCGTAAACTTGGGTGACAGAAGTCCGACTCCAATTGGCCACCCTAAGCGTGACACTAGGGTTCGTCGGACTGGTCGTCTCGTATTCTTCGAAACTTTGGCCTTCACCGCCTTTGGAAAAAAAGAGATGGAACAAGCCACTCGTCTCTAACGGCACGGGCGCTGGAGCTATACAGAGCTCGGACTAAGCAACATCGGGTGCGAACTGTCATTGCCCTTGTTGGATCGCCAGGCTCTGGGAAGTCAACAATTGCGGCTCAGGTGGTCAAGGGAGGCGATGCTGCGACAACGGCAAGAAAATTCGTTGCGGGACCTAGTTTTGATACTCAAAAAAATCTACATTCCTTTTTCTTGCCTCAGTCGAGAATTATCCTTTTTCAACATTTTTCATCTAATCGAATACAATGGCAGCTTTGATTCACCGCTTATTCTTTACGGCATCTAAAGCCTCGCCGAACTGCTCTATCCGGAATGTCTTGTCTACAATACCAGAGATATTGACCATACGGCTTTCCAAGTATTTAACACTACGTCCGACGCACCACATCTCGGAATATGAGCCAAGAACGGTGATCTCATATTCCAAAATCCTCATGGGCGAGACTGTAATGGTGGCGTTTTTCTCATAGACCTGGTCTTTTGGTAAGAACACTGCTGCCTAGAGAGGTGTGGTGGGCAAAAGCAAACTTACGCCGTAGTAGACCAATTTCCCTCCACGAGTGCAGAAATTGATCGCGTTTTCCAGTACAGAAGGGGAACCAGAGGCTTCAATAACAACATCGAAACCGAGGGGATACTTCTGGTGAAGAGCCTCCCACTGAGGAGCAGGATTCGTGCGATCAAGCTCGACATATTCGTCCCCACAGCCGAGCTTCTTGGCAATGTCCATCTTGGGGCCCTTGTTGGACGCCATAACGAGGTGCTGGCCTCCATTATTCTTGAGGAGCTGCGCCAAACACAGGCCTGTAGGGCCCGATCCAATAAGCAGCGCGGAAGAGCCCACATCGAGACGGATACGGTCCATGCAGTGGACGGCACAGGAAGCAGCCTCAAAAAGAGTAGCCTCTTCCCACGAGAGCTTCTCAAATTTGAAGAGCTTCTCGGCGGGAAATGCGCAGTACTCCGCAAAGCCCCCATTCACTTAGACAAAATGGATTAGTTGGGCCAGAGATCAGTTTGCAATCCGAAAGGAGTAGCTTACAATGGATGCCATGAGCGGCAAAGTTCTCACAGTATAATGGCTTGCCCAGGCGGCAGTAGTGGCAGTGACCACATAGTTCCGAGTTGTCAGCGGTGACTTTGTCACCCAGCTGGAAACCGGCCACGCGCTCGCCAATCTTGACGACAATGCCGCTGGTTTCGTGGCCTGTAACGAGGGGCATCTTCGAATAGAAATCTCCGTTATGAATGTGAAGGTCAGTTCCGCAGATCCCGCAAGACTTCACTTTGACCAAGATTTCATGGGGCTTGATTTCGGGTACTGGAATGGTCACCAGGGAAAAGTCCTTTATTTTGTTGTATCGTATCGCCTTCATCTGCTTGGGGATCTGGAAGAAATCATCCCTATTAAAGACCTCATTAACGGAAGATGTCATTTCGATAATGAGGAAGGTAGATGAAATTGAGGATGCCACTTCTGTGGAGTTTGTAGAGATGATGGTTGAGAGGCGTACTCGAACTCGGCAGAGTCCACTATAATTATGCCTGTTCAATTGGCAAGCGGATCTAGATCACGATACCTCTGGATTATTCCTCTTCTTTCACTAGACTGAGACACAGGACCGAGGTAGAAGGCGTAGACATCTAGTACTAACCCACTATGATTTCCATTTCGCTAAGAGGTTGCTTAGCACATGGATGGCAGATGCGTCATGCCGGGTCACAGTAGTCCGGACGAGTAAAAGCTATTCACGCGGACTCCAGCACCCACAGCCAAGCATGGAGAGGTGGGCATTGGTGGTTGGTTCGACCTTAAGCTGTCATGACCAGGCATTCCCCCCACAATTAACCATTCACCTGACTGTACTTGACCATACTTTTCTGTTTTGGCTAACTTGCCAAATGCAGTATGCTAACCGTAGTCACTGTTCTTTGTTCCTTGGATCACTTTCTCCGTTCTAGAAGCAAATGTGGTTTTCCTCGTCTATACAATTAAGCGAACGTATCCGTTTCGGCTAAGTTGCCAAAAATGGTATGCTAACCGTAGTTCTTTACGTAGTTCATTGCTGTGAATCGTCGCTAATTGGGTCACGCAACTCGCTATACTGAAAAGGGTATGTTATCCTCGGCGGGGCCTGAGGCGCGCCAATGTGGATAGACGTAACTTAATTTAGTTACTGCCGCTATTGGCCAAGCTCTACACCCCGGATTCACTCCGTATGCGCTTCCCTTTCCCGAGTGATAATGGGGCTTAGATTTGGGGGCGGAGGAGGCGAGTAGATATCTCAATAAAGGGAGTGTAAACAGTAAATGCTGTAAAAGGCACCTTGAGCGTCACGAGTCCCCTACTTTAGAGCCATTTCTGGCCCTTTCTTTAGGGTATCCATGGCCTTTGATCTTTGGCGTTGCAAAGAATTTTTAATTCACTTTGAATAGAGTTTAATTTAAGTTGAGAATAGAAATTAAAATTGGTAGCAAATGCTCTTCCTGCAAGAATATGCGTTTATATCACCTGGCCTGTGATTACACTTGTCACGTATTGAAATGTTGAAGGAAAGATGTTTCATTTCCCTGCCGACCACTTCCGGTGGTCATCAGAGTCTCTTAACTTTGTGGACCTTCTTGCAGGTAGAACATTTTCGGCTCTAATATTCAACTATTGCTCAACCCCAGCTAGACAGAATTCTATAGTTTCTTGATAAGTTAGGTCATCTGTCGACATAGAGACCCCAGACTGGTCTTCAGATCTGTCCAAGATTCGCCTTTCAGCTCTTTCAAAACATAAAAAGCTCGGCCATTCGAGACTCTTCCGATATCCACAGACTTTTCGGCCCAAATCGAGGAAGTCTTTGTCCATTGGGTATCACGAAATGCAGCGTATATCTCAGAGAGCTGAAGGGGACAGGCGTAGGCAAATAGCCGCTCCCCCTTGATCTGAGGAAGGGTAAGCGCACCCACATGTACGATAGCGAGATCAACCACGTCAACAAACCACTCTGCGGCAGCATTTATTAGTCAAGGGAACGTTTGATCCTACAAGATTAATGCTTACGAGGCTTAAAACCATCTTGCAATTCCTTGCTGGAGTCACCCTGCCACAGCAGATTCAGATAATAGGTAGTACTTGGGAAGCCCTGTTCTCTAGGATACAGAATCTCTCCCAAAACTGCGGGCGGGACAACTACGATAAGTTAGAATCATCTTCAACACGAGGAGCGTCTCTCCAGAAGAGGAAATTGAATGAGAAGACTAACCAACGTTGAGATCAAAATTGGGTTTCTCCTCCTTGTACCATTTCCAAAGAGCCTGCTCCGCCGATGTTTTAGAGGCTGCATAAGCCATGAAGCTGGAAGCTTCTGGACCAATGCACTCTGGCTTTTCAAACGCGCTAGTGACCTTGTCATTGAACATGGTTGAGTCAATAACGCTGTTCGAATCTAAGGAATCTGTCGTTACAGCACTGGACGAAGACGTATATACAAGTCGACTGACACTGGGTGATTTGGCGACTGAGCGAGCAATTGCAAGGGTCGCGTTTTTAGCTAAGCTAAGATCGGCAGTGGCTTGCCCAACAATGGGGGCAGCAGTATGCAGAACTCCGGTAGCATCTGAAAATGTTAGAAGGCCAATATTGGCGTGGCTAAAACCAGAGTATAGATTCGCTTACCCTCCAAAACCGAATCTAATGCGCCCTCCCTCGTGATGTCGGCAATCTCAATCAGCTCAAATGAACCTGGGCCGTACTTTTCTTTGAAGAAGCTGCTTAACCATCCGTGCCGGCCAGCATTTCGGACAGTTCCTCTGACAGAAAATCCACGGCGTAAGAACTGGTCACAAATGTGGCTGGCAATGTAGCCGTTGGCTCCTGTAACGACGACAGTTTGCGGCATATTTAGTATGTAAATCACAAGGAATTGAGAAGACCTTTTACGACACCCGACAAGTCCAACTTGACTCCTTTAACCTGCTCTTAATAATCAATATGTCGGATTCCCCATTCCCAACATCGGCATTATCATAAAGTCCGAGATTCCGGCTCATTACGAGTCCTACGTTGCCTGACATGTACTAGTCGCGCTAGGCTCCGGTGCAGGTTGTCGATCTATTAGCGATGCTCTAACAGGGCGAATATGCTCCTCATCACCTGGAATCGGAATCCGCGGGCAGCGCTAATGGCGGTGATGAGGAAACCGGGGCCCGCGTGCACCTCCACAAAACGGGCCATGGATGTAGCTATTCCGTCGGTAGTAACATCGAGTATGTCACCGCTTCTGAAAAAGGTGATTTAATACCCACAATTTTTGCCCAATGTACTAAAGGACTTGCTCTTGAACGGATGGTACCTATGTACAGGACGGATAACAAGTTCAACGTGAAGTAAGCCGGTTAATGACTAGTGTAGGGATAATTGTACCCTAGGTTGTCTTCTGACACAGCAAGATGTAGCATGGGCTGCTTCGTTAATTAAGGAGCGTCATTGCTATTGTCTTATGTAACCTAGCATAATGAAGAGCCTAGGAAGGCTAGCCATAACCAATCCCCTCGCATATCACCTTTTGCTAAAAACACTAACGTCTTCGAGCTAAGCTAGCATGCCCTCATAACTACAAATACCATCCATTCTTCGTCGGGTCTATGAGGGACTCGATATCTGTATGCATGCTTCTAAGCATAAATTTGAGCTACGATAATTTTGAGACAGTATATTCTTGCATCATGGCCACGTCTTCTCTTGTCCAGCTCCTCCAAGAACGAGGCATCCCTTTCGCCGCCCCAGATTCACCCAACTTCTCCGCCCTTCAAGAATGTGTTACGGGCATGCACACGGCGCGCACACCTCGCCTCATCGTCCGCGCTCGCAACGCCCAAGATGTCAGCACCGCCGTCACTTGTGCCGCTCAGAATGGCATTCCTGTGACAGTGCGCAGTGGCGGGCATGATCTGTTCGGACGCTTCTCTGCAAAGAATGCCATCACAATCGATATGCGGGATCTTAACAAGGTAGTACTAGCAGAAGATAGGCAGTCGGCAAGTATTGGAGGCGGCGCCACAGCAATTCAGATCTTGAAAGCGCTAAAGCCTCATGGCCTGCAGGTCCCAACTGGGGGCTGTGGTACGATTGGATACACTGGATGGGCGACTCTAGGAGGGATTGGGCCATACACACAAACTTACGGGCTAGGTCTGGATCAGATTCTAGGTGCGAAACTTGTAAATGCTAGAGGCGAAATCATTGAGGCCAACAACGAGATGCTCAAGATGTTACGTGGAGGAGGCGGAAATATCGGCATCGTGGTTGAACTAATCGTCAAGGTTTTCCCATTAACAGAGGTCAGGGCAAAACTAATTCACAAAAGCAAAACTTGAATGACTGACGATTGTGTAGATACAAGCCGGTGCTATCATCCACGAGTCGTCCGATATCAAGCAGGCCATCACCAGCTGGTTAACCAATTACAATGAACTTCTCTCTCGCCGTGGCAAGCTTCCGAATGAGCTTAGTCTGGAACCAACTGCTTGGCGTATCCCCATGGTAGGCATTGTCCTGATGATCTTCTATGTCTGGAACGGCCCAATCAGCGACTCGTCACGCCAATGGCAAGAAGACATCAATGGCCTTGCACCTCCAATGCCTGGCATGCCTACACCTCAAGAATCTGTTACAACAACAACTATTCTTGAACATATCGAGAAGCTTCACGACCGAGTCATTCCCAGCAAGACTGAGGGCCATTGTGAGACCATTTCAATCACCAAATGGTCACCAGACGTCATTAACAAATTTGCCGATGTTGCCGCTGCAATACCAGCTAACACGGAAACTGGTATACACGCTCACATTATCCGCCCGGAAGGGCCTTCCTTCACACCTGGTGATGCTCTCGACTCAATGTGTCCGTACCGTGAGCCGCAGATTGTGCTGGAAATATTGGGATATGCCAAGGGCGATGAGCCAGTGCGGAGGGCCACCGAGTGGGCCAAGGAGACTAGGAGGGAAATGGGGAAACTAAAGGACGCGCACAACAAGAGGTATTATCCACTAACCCCGCCGGATGTGGTGGATGTGCAGGCTATCTATGGCGAGTTTCTGCCAGAGATGCGGGCGCTCAAGAACAAATACGACCCAATGGGGGTCTTCCAGTATGCAATTCCTCGTCTAGATGCGTAGGGAGAGCTGAAAATATTGGTAGATGCGGTGACCCTGCAATATACCGAACCATGAATGACAAATCCTATTAGCTGAAAAGTATCATGTCCTTCTTTAATACTACGGTCTATATCCGAGGCTTAGTAAAACATCCAGTTTTGTTTTCTTTTTAAGAAATTCATGCACTCTTTGGAAAATGGCCGGTTCGATTTGACTTGCGTGGAACTTACTAACGAGCGCTATTTTCCTCCTTCATAGTTGAATAAGGTACATACGTACACAAAAAAAAAGATTTTAGCGATCGGCAGTCCACCCTCGTCCCCCGATACGGCAACATAGACAGACGATTTCGCCAAGTACACAGCCTGATGAAGAATTTAAATATAATCTCTGTTGATTTTAATTTTCAAAATATAGATTTATTTTATAATATAATATTTATTTTTATAAGATTCTGAATAATTCTAATCTTAACTATAATCATTATAACAAAAATAACCAACCATCATCACCACTAATTGCATTGGATGATCAACGTATTACATCCTGTTTCTAAGATTTCTTACATGCGACAGAGATATTATGAAGAACTCGAAGTCATTCTCTTTAGAAAGTCACTGATTGACCTTCGATGGCTTGACTTCTTCGGCTTCTCTGGATTCATAACTTGGGTCCACTCAAACGTCTCGAAAGATGTGAACTGAGGTTGACTTGTCGCCGGTGGAGATTGTTTCATTGGGGGTATAACATGATGCTCAATAGACACTTGAGTGGTGCTGTTGTCGTAGTCTTGAAATGATATAGACGGAATGGAAGAGTCTGTTGGTAGAGAGGGGAAGTCTGGTGCTTGGTGAGGTGGGGAAGATCCTACCGGAATATTCGGTAGCATGGATGGACCATACGCAGACTCCAGGAGCTTTGCAGTCTCTGTACGACCGTATCTAATTGCAAGATCAAGAGGAGACTGCTTGAAAACATCTCTCTTAGAGCAGTCAGCTCCAATGTCTAAAAGCTGACGTATGAGTTCCTGATGACCCATAGCCGCCACAACATGAGCAATCGTCCGATCGCTCTCCAACAATGCGTCTGTGTCAGCGCCAGCCTTGAGTAATATGCTGAACATCTCAAACATGGTTTTCAGGTTCCCGTACTCCAAGCAGTGCTGCAAAGGTGTTACATTACTCGAGGTCCGGATGTTGACATCTGCACCGTATTCCACTAGTGCCCTTACAGACTCGGCTCCCTTTTTGTTGTGCATAGCAACATAGATAACGGTCTCCTTCTCACCCTTAAAGTGAAAGGGGCTCTGGATCTCGCGGCGACCGTTGCGTGTAACACGAAATCCCATTGAAGTTGCGGCCCGGGGTTGGCCACCCGGGAGTGTAGGCTGAGTATTTTGAATAATAAATACCGGTCCTTCAGCTGGAGGACCCTCCTTTAAATCTTGGCTAATTTGGTTGGGATTTGCACCACATACTAGCAGTTGTCTAATAAACTTGGGCTTACCCAGCTTTGCAGCAAGCGATAATGCGGTTGCGCCCATCGCAGTCGGTGTGTCCACTGAGAAACCCATGTTTCTTACCGCCGTTATGATGCAAGGTTGGTCTAAAATTACAGCCAACATGAAGCAGCTTCGTGAAAGGTACAAAGTAGTCGTGTCGCCATCATCCCAGTAAATATTGGCTGGAAGCGAGATGTGAATGATGTCAAAGAGTTCGGCGCTGGACGGGTTCCATAACGGCAACATCTCATCCAGGCCCATACTACAGATTGCGGCAAGGGGTGAAACAGATACCGTTGCTCTAATGCAATCCTTAGCATTGTCCGACTTATCATATGCTAGGAAGTTGGCCTTTGTAAAGGATGAAACCCGCCGTCTCCATTTCTTGAAAAGATCAGATGGTTCTCTCCCCAAATCTTGTCCGTTTTCGGATGGTACAGGAAGCAAAAGCTGTTCGAGAAGTGGGCGAAGCGATAGTCGCTGCTCCCCAATTGTGGCGGAGAGATGATTCCCCAGGTAGAAGGAAGAATAGCAGAACTCGCTCGTGCTATGATTTCCCGGTGCTATGATGTGGTACATGCACATTTGCGCCACGTTTGCGTTGGAAATGCCGCTGGAAAAGTCTGGGCGGGTTTCTAGATACTCTCGCACAGACTGGTGAGCAAAGCGCGGACAGACCTGCTGCTCATCATCATCCACGAAATTGCAAGTGATGTCAAGAAGCTGCTGTTTGGAGATTCCGTTTTGGATACTCTTGTGAGACACCTGGAGGATATGAAGGATCTCGGGCCAGGTAATTGGTCGGACAGCGACCAACAGGAGCTGTAACGCGCTCATTGCAATTTCATGACTGGAAGGACCCAACTGAGAGATCTGCTGAAATGCGATCTGGTAAAGGTCAGATAGGGACTGGGGGAGTTGACGAAGTTCGTGGAGAATATCCTCTTCCAGCTTCATTCGTTGCGGGTCGCAGAGATTCTGAATTTGCAAGCTGACCCATCGAAACCTGGTACCAGAATTTGAGTCAAAGCATGCATAGGAGACTAATCTTCAATGTTGACTCACATTCCATCAGCTCCATTATTGAGCGTCGATGCGATTTGATGTCTGAGATCTGCCGAGACCTCACCTCGGAGAAGACGTTTTTGACTCACAGCCTTGTCCAACTCGACCTCGATAAAATATTGAATATCGGCCCTATTCTCTTGAGCGCTGATGTAGATATTGGGAGTTGTGCTAAGTCGGCAAACGATATCTCCGTCGTTTCTGCTAGTCAAAAGGACTTTGACAACATTGTTTGATTCTTTGACAATGTGATTGAGGCAGTCAAATATCTGATGTCGCTTCTCTGGGTAAAGTTCATCGAGTGCATCAATAATGATCGTGGCAGGGTTGAGTGCCAAGGTTCTCAAGATGAGATCCATTGTCTCCTCGACATTGAGCTTGTTCTGTCCTCTTTGTGGCTTTTCTGCATGCTCCCAGCGTTGCATGAGGTCCAGCTGTACCTCCTTTTCAGGATCATCCCCACAAAGCTGTCGCGCAATGCAACGAAGGAGTTCTTCGGGGTCTGATCGGCCGGATTCGGCGCTGTTCCTAGAGCAGTAAAAATATGCCATGGGTGCTGCGGTGCCGCCTTGCTTCTCTGCCTGGGCTATCCCAAAGTCAATCGTCGCTGAACTGTGTATGGAATCACACTTATTAGTTATTTTGGTTACCAGGATTGGATGAACCGTGTCCTTCCGTGAAGTCATAATGAGCCAAGTATACTTACGCTAATTTTGTTTTCCCGCAGCCTGGCATTCCATGCACCCAGAGCGTCCCCGATATACTTGAGTTCGTCCAGGACAGGAACTCTTGGCTTTGTAGGAGCCACTCGCAGGAGCCGCTAAGTCGCCCTTTTCGTTCCACGAGGTGGTGAGATTTGTACCGAATAGATGAGAGCCAATCGAAAACATGACCTCTTTCCTCAGACCTCAAATGATCTCTATATTTGATCTCTTCAGCGCCGTTTGAGTCAGCCCGTGCCTGTATTGTACGTTGCGTCGGTCCCATAATGGACGCGATAGCCACTTTCATTGATTCAGAGTTTTCATCAGAAGCCACCGTTCCGTGCAGGTTCAAATTGGCCAGTCTGGAATTTGCCGTTTCCAGTTGATTGGATAAACTGCTGACCATTGCTGTTAGATCGTACATGCGTGTGGACGTATCATGCAGTATTTCCATGCTTGCAATTTGGGCCGTTCTTTCGACTTCGCCTTGTTTCGAGGCCACTTTCTTCAATGCATCTTCGATTTCTTTGGCTGGTTCAAAGGCCGCCTTCATCCATCGTTTGCCAGTATTCGTCGAGAAATATGTGTATGATGTTCCCAGAAAGCTCAGAACGGCTGCATAAAGAGCCACCAATGAAGCCTTCAGGTGGTCCGTTGCCGAAGTAGTGTGTTTCAGGTATACCGCTTCAAAAATGGCACATCTTGCTATGGTACTGGTCACCTCCTCCACGCCGTCAATCATGGCCGCAAATGCCGCGGTGTCGTTTATGCTAGTCTGCACAATTGTTAGACATGCGTGCTACTGCGCTGACATACCATACCTGAAGCAGCATCTTGATTGCCGTCCAAGGCACTGATGCATAGCCCGGGGCAAACTCGACTGCTGCATTGCCAAGAACCTTGAACTTGTCGACACACTGTATGATCTTCTCAAAAACATCGCGAAGGATGATGATATCTCCGCTTTTCTTGGTGACCTTCCACTGCTTCCGAATACACAGCTCTCTTTGCGCCCGAGCCTCGTAAAGAACCACTTCAAGAGCTTGTCTTCTATCCGATTGTTGTGTGGAGAACAATTCGCGAAGCTCCGGTTTCAGTGATTGGGCTGCCTTCGACCAAAGGTCCTCGGAACGACTTACTCAGGTTAGTTTACTACGGCGAATACTCTCAAGGCGATTGGCTCGTACCTTTGGACAAACTCGGCCATCGCTTCCAGTATGGCGAAGATGTCTGGCAAAGAATTTGGAGCTTGGCGACCAGGTGCGGCTGAAAGGGCTGTGGAGGAATGGGAGGTGCCCCTCATTTTCGGGCTGAGGCAATCAAGCCATACGCCACATCACTGCGTCGCCCCCGTGCTAGTGTTACCGATCCAATCAATTGTCGACGTGGCTGAAGGATTCTACCAGGACTCCCAGCAGTGACGTCTGAGGAATGGTAGCTTCAGATCGAAGCCAGCAAGATCCGTGTCCGACTAGAAGACAAAAATGAATACCTAACTGACTCAGTTAATAAATCAGCTCTGCCCCCAGTATGACCAGCATCTTTGACTGAGCTTAATCATGAAATCATGTATCATTTCACTTTTAAAATGAAGATATTTGGATCATCATACTACCGGCAAAGGGTTTTCCTGTCCGCTTGCTAAAGATTTATATACCAACAAAATATTTGAGGTCGCTTTAGGGACCCTACCAATGATAGTGGCTGCATAGTAACGGAAAGATAATGCATTGAACTATATATTATATCAACGTTTTTCTGTAAGGGAAGGATCTGAATATGGCATAAAGATTGAATTCTAGTCAGTTTATTCTGCTTGACACCTGCTCCTCATTTCTGAGGATATTCCCAGACAACTGATGTCTCTCCGCCCTGAGAAGATAACATTCGTAGAATGTGCGTGTTAGGAATAGGCAAGGCCGCCGTGGAATATATTGAGGGTATTTGTGACATGCATGTGTCTATATTGGCCGTTTCTTCCACCTGACATGGAGTCGTTCTCGGGGTCTGGGGAGACTCTTTTGAGGGAAGCGTTTCTTTCGAAAAGATTACAATCGCTGAATATGAAGATGATTAATAGATCTAATAAGCCTCTGCGAAAGCTTTGTCAAATTTAATTCTTATCCACGTCTGGCTGGTGCATGTGGTGGGCGAGGTTCTTGCTATTGTTGTTCTGAGGATATACTAAGCTAAGTTTAGTCCTTCTTTGAAAGATTCAATAGCTGAGGCACCATTGCCCAGATTTGACAACAGCAAATCAGTAAATTCCAACTAAGATTCGCCCGATGGCCCGAGAGTGGCTGAGAAACAGTCGGAATGGTGCTAAATGCACCAAAGCCTTTCGCCATGAGCTGCCAACATCAGCCGTGTGTGTGGAGATACCGGCAGGTACTCTTCTAGTAGCATCGCTCCTCTGACTTTTAGGGGCAAATTTCAAACAATCCAAGATGAGCTTTATAAAATTTAAACGGTCATAGCAGGTCCAATAGACGGACCAAGCAATTCAAGCTTTTCCCCTTTGGCTGTGGGACTAATGATCTCTCTGGTCATGTGACATCGTCCTCTCACAAAAATAATTGCTCGGTTGGTGCTCCTTGCACTGCCGTTAGCCCTTCCAACGCGAAAAGGTTGTTTTTATATGAATTTGACATCGGTTTCTATGTTGACACCCGGTTCCAAAATCAGCTATTGATTTTAGAAATATGACAGGAGACTAGGTCGAATATAGTGCGCTTATGAAATATTTTCAGGGTAGCTAAATCAACTAAATTGCAATTCAGATAGCTGCCAGTATCTAGTAGCCTCAATTTTATGACTTAGTCCATCTGAAATAAAGCTGGCTCTCAAATAACAGTTTTTATTATGCCTGGGGGTCTCCCTACACAGCACACTTGTACACCCGAGACTCCTAGGCTAATTAGAATATTTGCATCTCTAGAGTAGCTCGGTAGAAATCGCTCGTTCAGTAGACTCGCGCCTCCCAATTTGCGCCTAACTAAGCGATATGGGTGATTTTAGCTTTGGAGTGACTGGGACTTATTAGCTTGGGCTCTAACCGTGGCATAAAATCCTATGTTTTGAGGGGGAACGGGCAAAGCTCAAACGATATACTGTTCCGTTGAGAAGAAATGAACAAACTCTTAGCCGGCAGGGGTCTACGGGGCCTTATTAATCAATGGCTGCAAGGAAATACCAATAGTCGCCAGTAACTTCGTCCATAAGCTGACTTAGGCAATCATGATTGTGCTCTTCATTTTCAACCTGAAGAAATCACCGGACTGGCTATTGGGGATTGCCTTGACAACATTTCCTTCGTTCTTCACGACACTTGCCAAAGCCTTCCTCAAGTTCCCTGTTTCGGTTGCCATTAGCTAGACGCAGTGGAGCTGATTTCGTGAATCGGGCCCATTATATGACTTCCAATTGTTTGAATAAGTTGTCTCAACTAAAGTATTAACTTTGTAAGCCTTTGGCGTGTTTAACGGCCAGTTTTGCCTCAAGATTATCATTTAACTGATCTGCGTCAAGAAATGATGGGCTGCCCTTTGAAACCACCCTGCGGCTTACGCTAGTTCAACGCTCCGTAGTTTATCCGTTGCACCCATGCGCCTTTTATCATGGTTGCCTCAGCTCCTTCTCCACAATTTATCACAGCCTCGTTTGGAAGAATGAAAAGCCCTGCTGTTTTTCTTCATCTGTCGAATTCAACCATAGATAAGGAATGGCGAGAATAAAAACAAGACCCTTGGTCATTAATGGCCTCGGCACACGGTTCTTTAACCATATGTCCAAAACATGGCAGCGCTTCGTCCTCACCTATACCAGCTTCCTTCGTGCTGTGGGACTCGAAATCACGACCATCACGAAGGGCCCCGAAGAACGGAAGGTCCTCTTTACAATGTCTTGGAAAGTCGCATTGGCTCGATGTGGGGTTCACATATTGCCTGCATTTGTCACAATAGTTGTCATCACCATCAATCTACTCGGGTGGTTTATCGGTGCCCAATTGCAAGGCCCACAGCAAGCTGATGGTATCAAAATGGGTATCCTACAGATCTGTGCGAAAGTACAGGAGTTGCTCATTGTAGCAAGTCTGTCGACTGTTGTGTTTCACGTCTTACGTTCGGAAATGGTCTTTGGCCCAGGATTGCCGTTGGGCCTGATTGGAGCTGGCTTCAACTTTACATCTCTCAGGTAGGTTTTATCCGAAAAGTCATCATATATGCGCCTGTTCATTCTTACTGTTCCACCTCCATTATAGTTTCTTTTGGTCATCCGACTTCTGGGGCTCGATTTCCTACAAACATCCATCCCCATTCCGAAAAGCTTGTATCTTCTTGCTGCTCTTGATTTCCGGGATTCTCGCTGTTCTTGCGGGTCCAACGAGCGCCATTCTAATGATCCCTCGGGAACTAGATTGGGATGCTGGAGGAACAAAGTACTGGCTAAATGGTGAGAGACATAGGTTGCATGCTAGAAACACAAATAATCTAATGAGAACAATAGGCACCAAGGAACAGATCTGGCCCACTAATTTAAGAGTACCAGACAGAGATTGTAGCGGAACGCGGTGGTTGAACGACTCTAACTGCCTGTCTAACGGGTACCAGGCTATCTTTGACACCTTCAAAAATCGCAGAGGGGGCGCGCAAGACGGTGTCATTTCGTTTGAACTACAGGACCGCCTGGTCCGTAAGAACATTCACGCTCGAGTCCGGGTACCAGGTTCCTTGAATATTGAAACATGGGCCTTTACATCACATACGCCTCCTGCCGTCATGCAATCAGCCTCATATACCTTATGGGTCAACGCACTGGAATACCTCAAGACGGTTGCAGGCCCAACCACGCATCCCAACCCTCACCTGCTGGGTTATGCATCTACTCGTACATCATCTGTGAAGACTGAGCTTCCAGCCGTGAGAGTTTCATGTAACGATGAGATCTCGCAAGTTACGCGCGAGAACGATGGCATTAATGCGACCTTCCCGGCACTCCCTGAATATAGCCTGCGATGGCAGGGAGCTTCAGACAATGTGGAATCTGGCTGGCGGTCGTTCTTTACAGTCTTGAATGTTACGGAAGGGGTCAAGAAAAAGATGGATGAAGCTGGCAATGCCACTACTGGCATTCTGGCCACTTCTTTTCAAATTGGAACCCCAACGTTGAACCAAACCAGCTCCATCGGCCTTATTTTATTAAGCCGCAATAACACTGAGAATACCACTTGGTCCATGCAATCCTGTTCGGTCGATGCGAGGTGGGCGAGTGGGACGATGCTCATTGACGAAAATGTCCGAAGTGTCCGGTACGACTTTTCTATAGACCAAGGCCGTTCACTCATCGATAGCGAGCTCAAGACCAAGGAATTTGGTTGGTCAGGATTTGTACCTCCAGATGATGGAACTTGGAGACGAGTCAATATCTCGACGGATTGGTTTGATAGTCTAAGTTCAAAACTACATTCAGGATCCTCATCAGAGGTAAACAGCACAGTCTACAATATGACCACTATTGAGAGCATTTTGAGCCTGGTTGGACCGAATGGAATTGGAACCGGCGAAAGTACGACCATGATGTTCGAATATGCTCTTGCAGTTACGATGGTCGATGGCTTGTCTCGTTCAGCTAATTCGCAGACATCAAACTACGGGGCCATGTTCGAACCCCTGGCTTCAAGACCATGGACAAAGGAATCAGCCAAATGTTTAGTGCGCCTAGGAGGACCAAAGGAAGCCTTTAGGCCCCAAAATTCGGAACAGCTGGCCAGCCAGATCATGCAGATTTCTCTCCGTGGCTATGTAATGGCCGCCGTTGGGTGGTTTGACTATTTTTGCATCGTTGTGCTCTTGATACATGCGCTGATTGCAGCTTCGCACACAGTTTGGGTTCTAAGGAGTCAAAATACAAGTGATGCTTGGGAGAGTGTCACCGAACTCCTCGCCCTCAGCCTCGTATCCGAGAGACCAGAAATGACAGGGGAGGACTCCTTTGCGAACTCTTCCGCTGGAGTCAGGACTTGGGTCCCGAGGAGGCAAATGGGCTGGGTGGAGGCATTTGATAGTAGTAGTCTCACTACAGCGATGGGCGCTACCCAAAAGCCTGAGCAGCTTCAGTTGCGGTTTGGCAGAGGTCGACATAAGACGGGGACAGACAGAGATTCAATGTTCCAAGCCAAATCGGATATAGCATATGGAAATTGATGGGTTCTCTCGGTCACAACACTAGAATTATCCATACATATCTATTGATCACATAATCGAATTTTCACATTTCTATTATATCTTGGCATTTCATAGATCCAAATCAAATTAAGGCATTGTTCAGATAAACCCTCATTGCGACATCGTTGTCTTTCAGGAGGCAGCCAGATGATAAATTGGAAGAAAATCCCAACATTCTTCATTTTCATTACTCATTCAATATCACACATGCATCAATACGAAAGATTCCATACCATTGTGATTGTAGTTGTCGGCAGCACCGAAAACTGCACAACCATGCATGGGCTGAGCCTGGATATTATTATAAGCTTAGCGCCCGCACCAACTATATTTTGTAAGAAGACATCGCACAAAATCCAATACTTTTGAAGGTACTGTGCCTAGCACGTACGTCGAATTCGACCGCAAGGTTTTCGCCATCCGTCCAGACTCTAGCGCATCGGTAACGTATAATGTGGAAGGGCGAGATGGTGTTTTCCGAATTTATTTTCGCAATGCGCCAGCCAAAGTTTGGTTCGAGCTCACCGGCTTGGAGACAGGCGATGATCGTCGGGGCTCGGAAATCACGCTAGGCTAGCGCGGCGACGGCACCGTCAACTTCGTCCTCTATCTCCTTGAATGTGCAGAAGGAGGTTTGATGTACCTTCTCCACATCATCCATGGGTACAACTATTATCACCAAAAATACTCGAGGGTCAATGTACCCGGGTACATCATTTGCCACTGGACTCCAAGGAACACTACTTGAAAGAGTAAAGAAATCCGGTAATGATTGGAGAGACATCTATTGCCACCAAAACTTAATAGGTAGGTAAGTATCTGCCTTTGATTGGATTAGATCCCGGCATGGTACGCCAGACCTCCTTCTGCACATTCAAAGAGATGGAGATAAGGGAAGCCAGCTTTGGTGGCTGAACGCGCCGGTGCTGGCTTTATCAAGACATCCACTGGTACACAGCCCGACACCACGGCTGATGTAGCCCACAAGGTGTCAATCCTCCGTCCGATCCTCACACCTGAGACCATCATAAAAGCCTCTGGTAATTGTGTCAATGCCGAGGCTATCATAGCGTACTACAAGGCAGGAGCCAGACGTTTTGGAGCTTTGGAGACGCCGACTATTCTCCGGGAGTATGCACAAATGTATGAAGCCGGAACTACCGGTTTGGAGTAGTTAGTGCGAGTAGATTCTTTACTTGTTTTAACGATAATAAATGCCTCCCCGTGTCTAGTGTAAAACTTTCACCATTTTATCACGCTCATTTAAAGCCCTTTGGTACCCCGATGTTAATACGTCGATAATGACCAACTATGGGCTGCTCCGCGCTTGCTAGTTGAGTCGCATCTTGAAGTAGCCTAAAAGGCTCTACGGATGACACTAATTCTGTTACAAGAGCTACAATACTTGAATGGATTTAAATAGCTTAACCATAGGCACCGGATCTCAAACTGGCCCACTAAAGGGACTAGGTAAGCAAGAACCCCCACGTCCCATGCCTAAATTGAGGCTGTGCATGGCAGGTTGATGCGCAGAACCTCAACTCGGCCGTTGGTTGCCTGTCAAAACATAAGAATGCCTCTATCTTTGTGAAAACACATCAGTCCCACACAAGTCATGTTTACCTACAAATCGCTCAGTCGTCACGATTCCGAGATTCGGCTTATCCGCTTTTGTGAGCCGGACGACCCCGCAGCCCAAGTTCGGCTCGAGTTGCGCCATGCCTCGCTTAGCGATGCTCGCTATGCGGCGCTATCGTACGCCTGGGGGGATCACGACAAAACCGCTCAGGTCGTTGTAAATGGCGATCCATTGATTGTCGGCCGCAATCTACATGACGCGCTTCAGCAGCTTCGCCAGAATGGAATCCGGTCCTGGCTATGGATTGACGCCATCTGCATCCAGCAGTCCGACCTGGAAGAGAAGACCTGGCAGGTCAGCCAGATGCGAAGAATTTATGCCGAGGCCGATACAGTGTACATTTGGCTTGGGAAGGGCTCTCGCGAATCTGACAGAGCCATGGACTTTGTTTCTCGTGTAGGACCCCGGGGGTTGGCTGTAGGGTCCTTGGCATTACAGGTGGGTTGCGAACAGGATCGAGAAATTTGTAATTACATCCAGAATCAAGCAGTTTCTGGGTGCTCTGATGCAAATCCTCTCACTGAAAGGTGCAATGTAGGCGAGTTTATTTTCGATCTACTCCGCGAACCCGACCTGCAGGGCAGTAGATCTCCTGGGGAGAACAAGAGCCTGACCCCCGGCATTTACGACCTCATGCGACGGGATTATTGGCATCGCATCTGGATTATCCAAGAAATATCCCTCGCAACGGAACCAATAGTCTTGTGTGGTCAAAGGTCTGCACCGCTGGATGTCTTTGACGCGGCCTTCAACCCCGTATCCTACTGCATTCGCTCGGGGATGCGGAAAGCGCTCCCAGAGACAAAGCAGTTTGCATCCGATATGGCAGCAAACTTCTATATGAACATCGCTTTGAGTACCCGTCGCCAATATCGCAAACGCCACGAAATACCCCTAGAGAGTATTGTGCACCAGCTTGCTGCTGCTCCAGGTCGCCCTTTTTACTCTGCTTCTGATCCTCGAGACATTCTCTTCGCGTTGTTGGGTATCACAACGGACTCGGAGTCACTTGGGTTACATGTGGATTACGACCTTTCTACGGCCGAAGTCTTTACTGCAATGACTAGGGCCCTTATTCATGGTGGAGATCAACGCCGAGGGCGATACCACCTGGACAGTTGTGCCCCAAGAAATGATGATGATAGCCATCTGCCTACCTGGGTTCCAGACTGGCAGGAGATAGGAAAATATGGCGTGTACCCTTATCCAATTAGACACGCTAACCGCTTTGACGCTACTGCGGGTATGCCCGTACCGCCACGGCTTATAGACTGTGAATCTGATAACAAATTGGGGCTTATCCGTCGCCCTGGGTGCCGCGTCGATATTGTTACAGAGGTCATGCTGCCACCCAAAGTGATAGAGCACAACAAGTGGTCAGCATTACGAATCGCAGATGTGAAAGCAACTCTGACTTCCATCCTCGAATTTGCCAGACTGGGGACAGAGCAAAGTCCCGGAGAGGACTATGTATGGCGAACCGTTATTGCACCGCATGCGTTGAAAGGGAAGGAATTCTATGACAGGCACGAACCAAATCAGATCAGCGGGCCTATCGCTTCTATGATACGCAAGATAATGCGCCAAGAGCATATTGATCCTGAGGCCCTTACCCAAGAACAAATAAATCTAGTACAGCATGGCCCATACAGACTCGCTGAAAGGCGACCAGATCTTGACACCCTCGAAAGTCAAGTCGAATATTTTTCAAAAGAATGGCCACATAGCGTATTGTCTATCATGCGCAAAAGGACTCTGTTCAAAACGGTGAAAGGAATGTTTAGCCTTGGCCATGCGGCCATAAAGCCGGGCGATATTGTCACGTTACTATGGGGTGTGCGATCGCCCATCATCTTGCGGCCACGGGGTAACGATGAAGGTGGCGGCTTTACGTTTGTAGGAGACGCACACGTCGATGGAATTATGTATGGGGAATTTCTCCGAACCTTACCGGCACATGAGAACTTTGAAATATATTAACAGTTAATAAAACATGTACCTGTGATGCAACATGACGGTTGCATACTAAAATGTAATGTCGGCATCGTCAATTAATGACAGCTAACCGGCTTTGGCATTTTGTATATACTTTTGTTCTTAAATCTATCTCGCAAATATGACATTGTAGTAATACTTCAGAAGCATTGATAAGAAAAAGTAGGAGTGAGTGGTGCGAATCATCTTCACGGTTCTTTGAATAGAAACATGCATTAGATTCGAAAACTTGCATTTCGAGCAGTTGGGCAATTTCAACATAGTTCCGTGCACGACCCCGATTTCCATGGGGCCAACACATAATTAAAACTTCGGGGATGGAATCATGCCTGTCTCTGCCACATACTGATCCCAGAACAACACCAGCTTGTCTAGAATCTCTGGTTTGTCGCCTGCCAGATCATTCATTTCTGAGGCATCGTCTGTGAGGTTGTACAATTCCCAACCATCTTCATTCTTCGAGTCTGGTACCCACACGGCTTTCCAAGGCCCCTGGCGTATGGCTCTATGCCCAAAGAGCTCCCATCCGTGAATATGATCCTCCTCCCCATGCACAGAAACGTCGTCTGCCACAGAAGAACTCAAATGGGCTGCCCAAGATTTACCTCGAGGTAAGGCGACTTCTCGGCCGCGATAGCTTGGACCAGGGTGCTTGACTCCGGCCAATTCCAGAACAGTAGGTAGAATGTCCATCACGGTCGTAAAAGATGTACTGATGCTGCCCTCCTTTGGCTGAAGGGGAGGATATCTAATAATGCACGGGCATCGAATGCCACCCTCCAAAGTCCAGCCCTTTACGCCTCGGCTCGGAGCTGTGCCAGCACTGGCCCAGCGTGGTCCGTACCAAATGAATGAGTCTTTATTGCCGAGGTTCTCCGTGCTGTTGTTGTAATACTTTTCTATAATATTCCCCATTGTTCGCGGTCCGCCCATTATCCATCAAAAGGGTTAACAAGACTGATGGCTAGAACAAATCCAACAAAATGCAGGATATCATTAAGTTGGCTACTTACGGGGAGAGCCTCCATAGCTGCGCCTTCGGCACCATTGTCTGACATAAATAGCACAAAGGTGTTGTCGAGCTCACCAGTTGAAGTCAGGTACTCAATAACACGGTTGATGTTCTCATCGATTTGTTCTACCATGGCAGCATATATTTCCATCGTCCTAGCAGATCGGTTTTTTTCTTCGGGGGACAAATCATTCCATTCTGGGGTCATAGCCTTGGCTAACGGCGGAGGAGCTGTTGAGTCAGCCGGGACAAGACCAAGCTCAATGAGCCTTTTGAGTCGTCTCTGTGTCAGTTTATCGGGTCCATCATCGTATTTTCCAGCTGAGTTTCCGTTAGCATTGATCGATTAAGAAGTTAAATACACCGGCTAAATGCAAAATTGCAATTGGACGTACCATATTTGGCTATTCTCTCGCGATCGGCTTGCAGTGGCCAATGAGGAGCAGTGAAAGGCAGGCATGCAAAGAACGGCTGCTCCTTCTCTTCCCCTGTACGATCCTTGAAAAAGTCCAGTAGCTTATCAGTGAACGTGACTGTGGAAAAAAAGTTCTCCGGCAGGTCTTTTTTGTGGTCGAGAAACATGTCGCCTTCCATCCAATGTCCATCTGTGCAGAGGGTAGAGAACCAACCATCTTTTGCATCAAGTTGAGGTTCATGAGCATGGTGATTTCCCGACCCCGGGAGGAAGGTAAAATTCTTCGTGAAGCCTCGGGAACAAGGTGCAAACTCCTTTGTAAGACCGAGATGCCACTTTCCAGACAATAAAGTAAAGTACCCATTGTCGGACAATATTTCGGGAAGCGCGGCAACACGATGGTTGAGGTAGCCCTCGTAGCCCGGCTTATCCTTGAAGTATTCCTTGTGCATTTGCATGTGCTCCCACATGCAGCCGAGCCCAGCGATGTGGCTGTCAGTGCCAGAAAACAGCATTGATCGAGTAGGAGAACAGGCCGAAGCTGTATGGAAATTGGTCATTCGTAACCCTTCCCGCGCCAGAGTGTCGAGGGCCGGCGTATTGATCTCAGAGCCGTATGGGCCAGTATCGCTAAAGCCCAAATCATCGGCAATGATGATGAGAAAATTCGGTCTTTTAGAAGACATGTCAGCTGAAGTTGTCAGTTCTAGGACTTTTATACTGGAGTTTATTCCAGGCCAAAACTTATGGTAAATATGAAGGGCGTGCTACAAATTCCGAGTGGCAGTTGGCTTGTTCCAAGAAAATGCTTGACAACCCACCGAAGGCGTTAAATATTTCTCTTTTGGCTCAATGAGCGACTGACTTGAGTCTGGCGGAAAGTAGACCTCAAACGGGATTACGAGTAGACCAATGGTTTGCAACTTCCCAAGATCCCCCCCAACCCCACTGCCTCAACTGGCCAGTATTGCGACGGTGAACGGATAGGCGGAGCGGATAGACGGACTTTAAGGTAGTGGGGCGCGTAGTTGAGTCAGTAGCTTGACGCTAGTGGTGGAGCAATCATCACAAAATCAGCCATCGACAGGGATGATAGTCATGAGCTGGAGGGAAGTGATCAAACAAGGAAGTCGTGGCTCAGAATCCATGAACAAAGCGAAATAATTCCTCGCGAATGAACGCCATTCTTCATTGTAGGAAACCCGAAGCGCTACTCGGTTTCCCAAGGGCTGTCACATTGGAGTTCCCCGCCAATCTGGGGAATCCGGGGACGAGCCTGTGGAGGGAATCCTAAAGTGGTTAGTTGGCAGAGAGAACGGCTCATCCGTCCCTTGAACTTAAATATCTGAGGCGCGAGTCACTTTCTCGAGCTTTGTCTGTCAATTCCATCACCCGACTTTCCATTTCTTTCCCTCGCACATTCATGCACCCGTCATGGCAATACCAACCCCAGAAAGGGTTCCGTTCAGGCAGCTATTCAATCGGAAACTGTTCTACACTGCTTCTATACTTGCCCTCTCGCAATTCAATTTCGGGTTCGAGGGCAATGCATTCAGCAATATCCAGGCCATGGACCAATTCATTGCTGACTTTGGCAAGAAGAAGCCGGATGGCAAGACAATAATCGAACCACAATGGCTTTCTTTCTTCAACGGCTTTTCAATTGTTGGCTTTGCTGTTGGTATGTAATCAACACCCAGACTTGGCCAGCTCGTGCGCTTTTGGTTGTTTCTGGATCTTGTCAGCTAACCATTGTCTTGTTCTCTATACCAGGCCTTGTGATTGGCAATCGTCTTACGGAAAAATGCGGCCGTCGAATGACAGTTAGAATCATGTGCATATGGACTATCATTTGCACCACAATTCTCATTACCTCTCGCAATCGCGACCAAATGATGGTCGGGCGTGCGCTCAATTACCTTTACATTGGAATGGAGCTGGCAGTTATTCCTCTGTACCAGGCCGAGATCACACCACAGCAAGCCCGAGGGGCCATGGTAGCTTCATACAACACCTCCCTTGTTACCGGCATGTTGATCATGTCGATCGTGTGCTATGGCACGAGTAACATACCTGGAAAGACAAGTTATCTTCTACCTATTGGGCTGTTCTATTTCATTCCCACTATTGTGTTGGCGTGCACCTTCGCCATGCCAGAATCTCCGCGCTGGCTGGCGTCACGTGGAAGGTATGATGAAGCCATGGTCTCGTTACGACAATTTCGTGAGGGTAAGTTTTCGGAAGAACAGATAAAAGATGAATTGGCTTCAATACGCGCTACGTGTGAATCACAGGACACAAAGCCTAATGAAGTTGGTTTCTTCAAACGCTGGCTACGAATCTGGTCCGGCAAACACATCAAGCGCACCGGGATTGTATTGGGCTCGAATTTCTTCCTACATGGCACTGGCAACGCTTTTTCGTCCATGTATGGAACAATCTTCTTCAAGTCGATCGGAACAGTCAATCCCTTTGCTCTCACTGTGATAAATACTGTCTTGAACTTGATTGTGTCAATTATGACACTATTCTTGGTGGATATGGTTGGCCGGCGCCCACTCCTGCTGTGTGGATCTTTTACACAGGCATCAGCGCTACTGATTATGGGAGGATTGGGCATGATAGCAACTACCAGTCGAGCCATAAGCAGTGGCATCATTGCCATGATGATGATTTTTGGGATTGGATATTCGGCGGCCTGGGGACAGCTATCGCACACCATCACCGCCGAGCTGCCGTCTCCCGAGGTTCGAGATTTGACATACGCGACAGGGTCTCTCCTGGCCATATCAACCCAAACCGCAATGACCTTTGGCCTCCCATACCTGTTGAACAAGCCTTATGCGGGACTCGGGCCCAGAGTAGGGTTCATTTTCGGCAGTCTGGCAGCTCTTTCTGTTGTTTTTGCGTTCTTCTGCATTCCGGAGTGTATGGGTAAGAGTTTGGAGGATATTGACCTCTTATTCAACAGCAAGGTGCCCATCAGGAAGTTTAGAAAAGCTGACCCCGCCATCATTCGGGAGCATGGCATAAGCCGCGACGAGGACGAAGATCACAAGACCATTGTTACGCATCAAGAGGCCATAGTGTAGATAGAATAACTGGCCGTCTAGACAAAGTACCTGAACAACAAGTCCATCAATTTTTCAAGTCTGATTATCATGTGAAACTTGACTTCAAGAGCTGTCCTCATGCAGTTCGTCAAGGACATTCTTTTTGACACAAAAACACACTTGTCATTCTAATTTTATCCGCTATCTGTTTCCCCGAGAAAGGTTCTCGTGCCAATTACCGAGATCTTTAATCTCATCCATCACCATATCCCTACTTCATTAATGTTGGTAACTGAAATAGAAAACAGAAAGGAAATACCCCATAACAAGCAAAGTTCGTGTGCTTCAGGACGCAGCTTTCCACTTCAAGCCATCCTCCATGCGACATTAACCATTGCTCAATTCAACACCATCAAATTGAAGGATCGATAGGTAGAATCTCCCTCAAAAGATTCAGCCCATTCTCGCCAGTCCGATTTTGACATTACTGGTTCGGAGCAAGTAATGGAAATCCCTTCTTGCAGGAACTCGTTGTTCAATTTTCTGATCCTGTCCCACGGATAGCCGTCACTCTTCCTCACTGGCTCTCCAGGGCGGAAAATAATGTGGACTTCTTTGAGGGCTGATTTATAATCGACAGCTTCTTGTACCACTTCTCGCAGCCAGTCTTCCTCCCTTTCGCCGAAATGGCCCCATTGCAGTTTCTTGTCAGTAGTAAAGTCCCAATTAAGGCGTTTAAGCTTAGGGCCATATTTTAGTTCCGCTTCTTCGCTGCCGATGTCGTCCACCGGTGGTCCAAAAGTGTCTCTTGAAAGCGTCAGCTCTTCCAAGGCTGTAAAATCATGTAGGTCGAGCATTGCCGAGTTTGACTGAGAAAGTTGGCCGATATCTAAGCTCCGAAGGGTGGTTCTATGCTTCAGAAGAATGGAGCGGAAATCCTTCAGATTCACATCAACGTCCACCCAGTCATGGTTTTTAATTTTGAAACGTGAGAGCTGCCTAGGCCAGTGCAGAAATTTAGTGAGACCCGGGATAGAGCCGTGATACTCATACAGCTCAATCTCCGAAAGATTTTCAATCTCAAAATGCTAGCGAATTGTGTCAGCACTTATGATTGCAGATCCTTGCCGACTGTGGGTCCTGGGTAAGGTGAAAACATACCTCTGTATCTGAAATTGAAGTTTCATTGGCCTCGCTCTTCAGATTGGCAATAGTCAGTTTTGTCAACGAAGGCCAGCACGCTGTCCTCATTATTTGCAGAGTATTGAGACCCATGTAGTTTGATCCAATGAGTTTCAATTGTTGGACCGACCTGAGATTCTGCAAAACGTTTTGGATAAGCTGGTGAGCTTGAACGTCATCCCCTGTAGTACGTGAGTCACTTGAGAGTAAGACGTCTTTGACATTATCAAAGTGTCGAGCCAAATCGCTGATGATGGCAGAATCATCAACATTCTGGCTCGACTTTTTGGTGTCGCGTCCAATATGAAGCGACAATAGCTGGCAGTAATGACCCAGCGATGGATTCTTTTGCAGCGTTTGATGCAGATTTTCAATTTTTGCCCGCTCATCAATTCTGCTGAGCTGAATTGTATGGTAGACAAAAGGTATCATGACACGGTAGAAGCGCTTACAAACGCTAGCACATACGAGCATAGGCAAATGAAAATGTTGGTGAAGATAACGATCATGATGGCCCCAGTAAATCGGACGATCTTTGGAGAATATCTGGTCAAAAATATGAACCAAGACTTCATCGGGTAGTCTGAGGATGAAGCATTCCGTATTGTCTTCTGGCAGCGCTGGCGGAGGATAGAGGTGGGATCTGGTTGACACGACATGCCGCCAATATCCCCATCCCAGGGTCGGGTCGGATGATGTGTCCATGTTATTCCCGGTTAAAATTGAATGACATTGATGAGCGAAGTGATGGGCTACCCCAAAGATGTTGGGTGGAAAAGATCAGACTGGCAGTCTCGTCTCACGTCATGTTTTAGGATCCTTGCGCAATGTGGGGTTGGGCCAGCAACTACCCTACAGAAGTTTAGGCGAATGGGACAAAATGGGTTATAAGTTCGTTCAGAGATGAAATTGATATTTTTAAGCGCCCGGAATGGGGACCGCTGGTGGAATAGATGAGGTTGCGAAATGCCTAATTGTCATGATCTACGGTGACGTCTGTACGAAATGGATACACTTGTCTAAATTTAACAGATGTGATGTCTTGCTCTGACGTCATGTAGCGACTTGACGTAACGTTAGTAAACAAAAATAGAGAATGTGAATGAAGCAAAGCCTTTCTATGATAACTTGACTGGGATAGACGGATATTTTGCCATATTTAAATAAGCTCGAGGATAATGGCACCAAGAACGATAGATCTAGATAACTATTTTGGAGATCTGAATCAGAAGGGCCCACGCACCCAGCATTTTAGCGCGGTGGAGAGGGAAGTGGTTCCTCATGTGTTTGAAAGGGACTGGCCTGATTCATTACTTGCCACATCTAAGTTATAAATGGATATACCAGGTTCGCATTTGGGATCTAAATGGCCATTTGAGCCCATCGAAGAAATCGCCAATTTTCGTATCACATAGACTACGGGATACTCTATCAACCCATGCATTAATTGTCCAATATCCTGCTCAAGCGGCGCGGTGGTAACGTGACAAAGCAGCACAAATCCAACTCAACGCTGCAGCTTGGTATTTCCGATCTATATTCAACATTGTTCAAGCTATTCTCAATGCTAGAGGTCGGTCTAAATGTGCAGAACGATAAAGGAGGCCTTGCTAATTTCGGATGCCGGTCCGATAGCCGGTCAAAGCGGGGATGGGTTTATCGACCCGATGCTTCTCGTCAATCAACACTGCCAATGCGTTAACATAGGATCCGCAGGTCTCTCTCACTAATCGACTTTTGTTATGCCTTATTATTGATCTAATCACGAGTTGAATCGATTGTTCCGCGCATGGGAGAGCCCGTCAAGCATTCGAAATATGGCCGACGAACCGGCACCGCAACGGAAGCGGCTCAAAACAACAGAGGACTACACACAGAGAAAACGCGTCCCAACAGCTTGCCAGTTTTGCCGTCTTCGCAAGTCCAAATGCGACAATGTACGCCCCGCGTGCAGCTTTTGTCGCCGTCATAAAGCCAAGTGCGTCTACGGAACTGACGGTGAGCTGAGCGACAAATCACCCAGTGACAAAGAGGTGCATCCGTCGCCAGACGCGAAAATTTTAGAACGACTTGACGAAATCAAAGGCATGCTAGAGAGGTACCACCATGCTGTACTGCCAACGGCGGGCGATGCACCATTGGATATACAACGGGCGGTGCAAAATCGTACTGTGGTAACAACAGATGGTCGCTTAATATCCTCTTTAAACTCGCGTCATGCTGTTGACCAGGGTCGCTTGCAATCAGCGATCCATGGAACATCGCCATATACAGCATTCCGCAGTGAATCGATTATAAATTGGCCAGTTTTTAGGACCTTCATACCGGACATTGAGAATTCTGTTGACTCGGTCACTCCATTACCGAATGCTGGCAGTGAGCCAACCAGTTCTCTAATCCAAACACCACAGAGCTCCATTACCCATTCGCCAGTAAATGGCCTTCGTTCCTTTTCTCTATATGCCAGAGAATTTCTTGTTCATTTCCATCCACGGAATCCAATTCTAGATGAACGTGAGCTCCTAAGCTATGCGAGAGCGGCTGACGAAAAAGGTCTGGAGTGGGATTCAGCATCCTGTCTTGTTGTAAGTCACGGAGGCATACATGCGCCATCTATTTGAGACGGCTAATGATATTCGACAGTGTTTGGTTTGCGCACTAGCAGCCAGTACTGACCGTTGGTCGAAACCGACCGACATTCACGGCAATGTTGATGAGATTCCCCTGCCAGGACCCCCTCCTGAGCGAAGAGTTGTCGCGGACTCGTACTTTTTGGAAGCCAAAAAGCGCATTGGAATGTTAGGGAATAAGTTAATTGACATTCAGTGTCTTTTTCTAGCCTTTATTTTTGAGAAAACATACTTGCGACCGCTACAAGCCTGGTTCTACCTTCACCAAGCTACAAGTTGGCTCAAAATTCGTCTTGCCCACAGCGATTCCCCTCATGTAGGCTCCATTGAAAGCTCCAGCATTACCGAAGTCCATCTCGAGCAGCGAGTCTTTTGGTCGTGCTTCCGTGGTGAAAGGTGAGAAATGGGATTCCTTTATTACCGCTTGTCTTTTGTGCTGATCGAAATCTCCAGAGAATTACGCCTCCAGTTCGATGTGCCTTCCAGTGGATTGGAATCCTTGTCATATCCACACCCGCTGCCCGAGCCCCCCATGCTGTACAGCTCTCGATCTAATGATGCGGAAGCTCCAGAGTGGTTATTGACTAGCCATGATGAGCAGACAGTGGAGCGAGGCTGGTACTACTATTTAGCTGAAATATCTCTACGCAGGACAATCGATGAGACTATCGGGCTCTTATATGAAAAAGGCGAGGAATATTGGCTCCAGAATCCCGCACAAATTGTCTCCCAATACCACGAGCTGAATAAACAAAGATGCACCTGGTATGTATTATTCGTAAACAACGACGGAAGCTTCTAGGCTAATGTTTTTCATAGGAAAAGCTACCTGCCCGAAATAATTCAGTTTGATGAAGATGCCATTCCTGACAACGAATTTTCACATGGACTCCGCGGACGATTTCTTGACTGGCACGAACTTATTCTCCGACCCATATTATATTGCGCCATTCATCTTCCCGATCACCAACTCAAAACTCTTCCGATTATCTCCCTCGCGGAAAGCGCCGTGGCCACCTGCTCCATGTTAATGAGGCAGGGTCATTTGACCTTGCGGCATGGTGGTTCCTGGTTCACAGCACGACGTACCTTCGCATGTGCTTGTTTAATTCTATCAGTGGTATTGTATCCAGGAAAGAGAGTTACCCCCCCTCTCAAGTGGAAATTGGATGTCCAGATCGCAATACGCATCCTCCAGATTTGGGGAAGTGAAGCAGAGAGCTTGGCTGAGATGGCAGCAATACTGAAAAAATTGTATTCAAAGGCTTGTGAATGCGATTGACTTCTGAAAGTCTACAAGAGTAACTCTGCTATAGGACCGCACATCGCAGGCCTATCTAAAGATAAAATTCACCAAACGCCTATAATAGCGACGCGAATATGAATTCATTTCGTCATAAATCTGATCCAGGTTTCCAACTGTAATCAGAAAGTCAGAACGACTCAGCCTCTGTGCCAGTAATTGGGCTGTGTGGTCCTTTGAGAATCCTCCTCAGATCCCGAAGGCTCAACAACAGGATCAAGAGGCATTAGCTGCGGAGAGGGCAGCTCAAAGAGATTAGGCGGAAATGGGATACCGTTGAAGTCCCGGTCGCTGCTGTGGCAGTAGAGCCATGTTTCGATGAACCGACGATATGCTAGCAACGATTAGTCAAACCTTTCTGCTACGTGAAGGGTGAAGGGAAAGAGAGTTCTTCGGATCCTAAATGATTACCTTGACGTTCGCTAAACTGAATAGCCAAGTATCGTACGTCCAACGGCCCCGACTGGCTCGAACCAGCCTCTGACGAAGTGCTCGTTCGCCCCAGAGATGACATCATTCGGGGAATCAGGAACCGGCGGCGATTCCGTTGCCCCTCTGTTGCATTCTGGCGCCGACCAATCTTGTAGAGCTTGAGTTGCTTCGTATTATCTTCCCGCCCGCGTATTTCACCTTCAAAGTCATGTAATTGGTATTCTTGGTATTGGCCATTTATCGCACTGGCACAGATGCTAAGCGAGTGGAAAGTCGTATAACGATCTCGCCAGAGTTTGATTCTCTGGGTGGTCGCAATGCCCTTGATTTTTCCAAAGCTATCTGTGCGACCACTCATATTTGTCCAGGCAACATCGACATCGAAGAAGTCGACTAGGTCTTTCCGACGAACGTCACCTTGGAATTGGATGGAACCTTCTACTGTCGTGAATTCGTATCGAACTTTCATGTGTTGATCATGCATGCAGACGCCTTCTTCATTCACGTAGCGAATTCTATGAGGCTCCTGAAAGGTAAGATACCGTTCCATGTCTGCGGGTTCAGAGAATCGGCGATGGCGCAAGTGAAGTGTATGGGGATAAACATCGGAAGGCAGACCAGCAGGTACTAAAGGTATTAATCGATTATCCATGTATATAATAGAGAAGAGATAGATATACTCACAGTAATGCTCTAGAATTTCATTCTGGTAGCTGGCCTGCCAGAGGATGCGGCGCTGCTCAGTACCAACTACCTCCCAGGGACCCAAGTACACGACGAGTTCCTCGGGAGTGTCTGGGAAAAGCACCCTAGAAAACAGAACGGTTAGAGACCAAGAACAATGTCAAGGACAGAGATTCATTTCAGATATAGAATTGAGTTGATGAAACTCACATTGTTGCTTGATAGCCAGGGGGGCCTAGGTCAAGGGAATGCTCAGCGATCGACGCAGGGAAACTTGAGATGCCGGAGGTCGGGGTCCAGGTCGAGTCAATAGGGTTGGCATAAGTTCTTCCATAGGTTGGCGGGCGAACGAGCGATGACGAAGCATAGGAAGAGCCGCTATTAAGAGTAGAGGCGGGTGTTGCCGAACTAAAGGTGGTTGGTATAGAGAACACTGACTCGCTGGAGGTCGGAGATGCATCATAGACCACTATTTTGGCATCTTGGCGTTCCTCAAGGACGGTTTCGGCCGAAGACTGAGCTAAATCAAGCTTCAGGGCCATATCTTTCTCAATTGCCGCTGTATGCCCCCTCCTAGTATTTTGAAATGATAATATCTCCTCTTTGTTGGGAATGTATACTTCTCCAGCACCAAGATACTCTTGGATGCTTCGTAGCAATGGCTGGATTGGCACTACAAATGCTTCTCCAAAGGCATCCATTGATACAATGTGTCCATATAGTTCTCCAGTGCCTTCATCAACCACCCACGACCCAGAGTCCCCGGGCCGAAGAGCTACACAAAATGTTAGAGGGAGGCTCAACATGTTGCTAGTTATCCCTTCTCACCTGAGTCTAAGTTTGGTTTGAACTCCATCGTTTCAATAAACGAACCACTGGGATACATCGATATCGATGAGTTATTCTGAGTGAGAGTGCCTCGATGAGTTCCAGTAGCTGTAACAACGACCGCAGATCTTCGTGAGAATTCTGACCCGTGTGGTGGGCAGTGTAAGTCTGTCATCATGCTCGCCACTTCTGATTCCGATGAATAATCAAGTAAATTAGGCAACCAGTCTGCCTCATTCAGTTCAACAAGGGCCCAATCATAATTATCAACGCAAGGATCCTCGAAGGAGTCGTGTGGAATTGATCCAATCTCAGTTCTCAAGTCACTACCATCAGTGGTCTCTTCCTGGCTTAACTGTATATCACTATATTGTGACCCTGTCTCTGAATCTGAGTATACGGAGATGGCTTCAGCGTCTTCTCGAAGCTCTGAGACCACATGTCCGGCTGTGAGCCCAAACAAACGCTTCTCACCCGCCTCGACCATCACTAAACCGCCAAGAGTTGTGATGCGGAATTGATCGTCGCAGCTCAGTCGAATTCTCATGCCACACAAGGTATTTCTAGGCGCTATATTTCCAAGAACATGGACCTTTTTGGCGGAAAAGAATCTCCTCGCAGGTTTTTCAATAACATGAAGTTTAAAGTTCGTTCCGAGATCTTGCGATACGTGATCTTGGGCAAAGAAGGCTTTCACTCTCTTCGAAGTCGCCTTTTCGCATTGGATAACGATATAGAGCTCGGCTTCCATTTCGCTGAACCCTATATACTTCCACTTCATGGTAATATCACCGCGATTGACGCTTTGTGTTCTTTTGGCTCGCATTTTCATTGTTTCCAGAAGCGGTTTCTTTTGCAACGCCTCTAACAGAGGACCGCTGTATAGGCGTTTCAAGTCATCAAATCGAGATTTGAGATCGCCGGGGATCGGCTTGTCAAAATACTTTAGGTCTGAGCCGGGTAAAAGAATGCCTGAGCATTGTGGGGTTGGTAGTGTCTCATTGCTTGATGCTTGAGTTAAAGCCAATTTGGTAGATGTGGGTGTAGTGGTACCACTTGTGTTACTGGCAGATTGGAATTCAGACTCTTCTCCCATCTCTTCTTTGTGGTCATTGGAATCATCAAGGGATAGGCTAGAGTCAGATGTAGTTTTTAGTATAGAGGAGTGTCGAATGATGTTACTCTCAAGCAGTATTGTTCTACTTGCCAAACTATTCATAGTGAAATGAAGCAAGCGGCGCTGTCGATCCCTTCACTACTTCATCATCTGGCTAGCTTAACGGATAAATGCTGGGAGATGAGTCTTTGCAAACCAGGCAGCTAAGTATGATTATTTTTCAGCTCAGGGAAGTGTCTGTCATGTGATCCGTATCGCACCGGTCAATTGTGTGAGTACCCCGCTCGTGGCGGCTTCGCCACAGAGCTCGCGCTATGCGGCATATTCTGCAGATCCGTAGAAACCTCATTCGATATCTGTAAGCTTCTTCTCAAGTAATATGGATATGCTTCAAATGGGCAGCCCCTCGAGCGAATTTGCCCCGCTTGAGTGTGAGGGAAACGAAGCTTTTCACCAACTCGGCCAAGTTCTGTGGTCTTGGACCTCCTGCACAGGATGCGAAGCCGGCGCAAATTGTTCAAATAATTCCTGTAATGCCCGTTTAAAACGACTCAAGCGCTTTTTCCAGTATTATAATGCAGTGGTCGAAACCTATCTTGATGAATCGCCGGCCAAAACAACTCGAGTTTTCGCGACCCACAAGGATCTTCGCGATGCCATCCATTTTCTGAAAACTAACCAGGAAAGCACCCGCGGGGAGTTTATTCAACTTCTTAAAAAAAGCAAAAACACCACTTCAGATGATACCCACGCGGCGGTATCATTAGTAGTCAAGATCATGCTCATGGTCGACTGCTCAGCATTGCATCAATCGTCAGACAGGCTTGAAAGAGACTCGCCTAGGGTATACTGGAAGGATGATACACCATTCAAAAAGTACCTGCAAGATCTCTTTCCCAAAACTTTTGATCCAATACTTAGCTCGACAGAGAATGATGCATTTCTGGAAATCAAGTCTGAGCTAAGGGCAACTAAGCTGAAGAAGCATCTACATGTTACACTTCTCGCAACACATGACCTACAAAACCACCTTCGCTTTGACAGAAGAGCTAACACTCTTGAAATTTTCCATTACACCACATTTCTAAAGGAAGAATTGAAAATGACTAAAAATAATGGATCATCTTTACATATATCACCCACTGGGTAGTAAGTACATTGTCTGAACTTGTCCTGTGTGACAACATTCATAACGTTATTGTAGCGAAAGCCTTCCTCGACAACTACTACTTGAGGTTTTGGATTCTTTACAGGGGATATTGTTTCCGCTGTCCGATTTAAAATCACGAAATTTGCTGCAGTCGCTAGTTAAAAACTGTGATTTTGACCCCGACATAACCGTGTTTGAGCACACGGCGATACGTAGAGATGGAGAAGATGTTATTTCATATGTATTCTTTGCCGAGCGGCTTGCAGATCTGTACAACGAAATGCAAAACCCGCGACCCCGTGGTTGGCTTGAAAGACAGTTGCAGCGCAAGAGTGGGGCCAGGCACATGATGATGGCGACATTGGTCGGTGTGATGTTCGCTGTAGTATTGGGACTTCTGGCTCTCATTGTGAGTTGCTACCAGACTTGGATAGCGTATCAAGCTTGGAAGCATCCGGTTTCGCCGAATTGAGAAATTCGGCTCTATTCAGGCATAGAAGATGGTAGAAAATGTTCGGGCATTGTTCCTCCTTCACGCCCAACATATGCAGTAATCCTTACTTTGACTTTACGCGGAAATGAAGATGGGGTAATTAATATAATTATATGGGAATAGAGTTGCTAGCAAATGGTTGGGATGCCGACGGCGGCCCTGTCGCGCTGGTAAACGTTGGCGCTACAATAACACCCCATCAAAACAAGTCTCAGTATGCTCTCTTGGTGGAAACCACAACAAAAACTATCGAACAATCCCGATTTTTCAAAGGGCCAAAGGACCGCGATACCTGTAGCACTCGATTGCTCAATTTGAAGATCCAAGAAATTACAAAGTCTGTCCCCACATACCTCAATTGTCTTTCACTTCAAAGGTAACACTGGCGTGGTTGCCCGAAATGTCTCCTATTCGTTTCACCCACACTGCAGATCCCGCATCGACCTTGGAGTAGATTTCATTCGAGCCGACACCTGGGTTGCTCAAGCGGAGAATAAATCCTCCACTTCCCACGCGATATCGTACATTGGCGCCCACGCCGCCTCGGCCTGGGTCGCTAATCTTGAAATCGGCAGACGAGCCGGCACTTAGTGAACCGGGGGGTGACGATTCCCAGTCGCCCGGGCCGTTGATGGATGTGTTATTAAGTTGGAGAGCATAGCGGCTAGTGTTTGATAGTCGGACGCGAATGCTTCTTCCTGCGCTGAAGTCCAAAGGGCCCGTGGACTTCAGGATACGGCCGATAATGGAACCAGGACCTGGCATTGTGAAAAGATTGAAATATTAATTATGAGATGAGAGGTTTGGAGAATGGTTCCAAGACATGGGACCTGGAGCTTTTTAATCCCCAAGAAGTGATCAGACTAATTTTAGGTGCATGCGCCACGCTGTATTTTACTTTATCTCAGCTCGTAGTTTACGATACAAGGTTCCCAAAAATGATCGAAGAAGTGGCCGGGTGGCGTTGCGGGAAGGGGTATCACACAAGACTATTGAGTGATTGTGGGGCATCACTCAAGGACTATCGATTAGAGCAGGGGTTGCTGACCAATTTGGCCTCGTCTCCTTGGATGCTGACGGCTGAAGAAACACGCTAATGTTATCAATGAGAGCGGAATGTCGACGGTACTTTGCTGCTTATTCAATTATCGCGGAAATACAAGCATTTCCAACCCTTGTGGTCTATTTTTCCGGTCCAAGTAGTATTTTATTAGAACCAGTGGCGCACAATATTCCTCTAGTACATCAATATCCCCGTGTTTGTAATAGTAAGTTTTGCGCCTGAACTTATGTGGAGATTGATACACTAGACTTCGTTTCGCACATTCAAAGAGGTGCAAGCCTAGTGCACGACTCAGGTTCTATGTATCAAAGATCATGGCAAGGTGCTCCACTTAACAGTTATATGTCTATTTTGTGTTGGATACATACTGAACTTACCTGTGATGTCAAGAGAAAAACGATTTGGCAGAGGCAGAATGTGCCGAAACGGTGCATTTGGTTGCTGCCCTGCATTCTGAGCAACAGATCTTCATGTTAAGAAACCAACCAAAGCTTCCGCATGCCATTTACAAACTCATCTGGCTTCGCCCTTTTAGTTGCAACCCTCTCCTCCCGGTTTCAGTATTTTCCTAACGTCTCACTCAAATGCTCTCCATACGCCACGCTGGCATACTGTTCGCTAATCTTTCTGTCTTTCTTTTTGGAGATTGCCGGCGCCTTTCCATCCCAAAGTAAGCAAAATGCGAATATGAGCCATGTTCCAGCCTTCTAAAACAACCCCAATCCACACGAGGTTGCGACAACGGCCCACAACAATGCCAACCAAGGAGCGGGTAGGATGCCGGGCTATCAGGTCACAAACAGGTGTGTCCGGATTATCTCAGCATCCAGTGGGGTAATAGCAAAGACGTAGGGTGCAGGCGGTGGACTGAGACTGGCCACATGGAAAGAAAAAAAATCTCCAACGACGTTTCCTCCCCAGTAATGGCGGCGATGAATGGAGCTGGGCCCCGCAAAGTCCACAAAATACGCATTGAACGCTAACCGCACACGTCAGGTTGGACAATGCCCTCGAGGTATCCATGAATATTTCTCCTATCACGGACGATGCACCAGAAATAGATTCATCTGCGACGAAACTGATAAATTGAGGCGACCATGTTGAGCGGTTTCAAGGCAGAAGAGCCGTGCCATGTCAAATCCTCAATCGATTCCTCATGCGCTGTGGCCACTGATGATGCCATACAGAATCCAGTGAGCCGGCCGCTGAGCGCAAGTGGGCAAACACGCTAAAATACGCTATTATTCCCTGCAGGTTGTTTCTTAATGATGTAATTTTATGCACCCACACGAGAGCTTGGGCCGCCCTGGCCCGCGCCAGTCTTGGGCTCGGCCTCTGTACGAACTTGGCATCATGGCTATTCTGACATTTGATCACGGTTCACCTCGTTCACCCGCGTATCTATTTTGATGGCATGACTCCAGTGTCCGATCCCGGGTGTCTACGGCCTGTGTGACTCCTCGTCGGCCAAGTCTTGCAGCTTGTCCGAGCACGGCCGCACCAATCAATTGAGGCAAACCACTCCGACCTGTGACATAGATTAGGGCAGGCTAAAAAGAGAAAAGAAAGAGTTCAAGCGGTGAATTCCGAGATGCCGCTTTCGTCACTGACGGCCAAAGGATGTGCCGTGGCCCAAGTGGGCGCTCAAACCCGAAGCATCCTCACCTTGGTAGTATGCCACGCAATGGTTTGATCACGCACCCTGATGTAGACGAGAAGAACCACTTGGCTTCAAGAGCGGAACTGTTCGTCCTAAACAATTCCACTATGAGCTAAATTTGTATCGTTATCCAACCTAAACCAATATCCTGGGTCTATAATACTATACAGACCCTCAGAACAAATCGAAGATTGAAAGAATCCGGTTGTTCAGGGTAGCTGCTCAGAATCCCCCCAGGCCAAACACCTGTCGCGCTGTGACGCCTTCGCGCTAACTGATCAGCGTCCCCCCTGCCCCTAAAAATCAGCTTTCTCCAGGCAAGGGGCCTGCGCGGGTGGACTCGCGGCACACTTTAATTGGGTTGTCATGCATTAGTATTGGATTAATTAATGCGTTATAGTACAATGCGCGTCGACACTTGAGCAACAAGTTGCATCTTCTACCCGTCGATAGCAGAGAGCGAAGAAAGGGAAACGGGCACGCGCATTAACTTGGGTAATGAGTCGTCGAAATTCTAATTGGCCTAATATTGCAAGCATCCCTTGCATTGACCTCGAAATGTCCCGTACCGGCCTAATGGTTTGCGGGCTGCATTGAGTCTATACCACCGAACCCGGCGCATAAATCGAATGAGGGCAGTCTTGTGGCCATTGCATATCGTGACTTTTATAAGTAGGTATAGTCACACCTTGGTTTGCCGCTATTATTTTGCCTTTGCATGGTGTTTTGTTTCCCGCCCATCAGCCGCTCATTGCATTATACATATTAATCGAACCCGGTTCGCCACGTTTGACCTGATTTCTCAATCCACAAATCCTCAATTCGACCGACAGTCGAATACGCCACCAAACACCAAGGCTTTGCCAATAATTACATGTCCAGTTTCTTCAGCATGGGCAAGAAATCGAAGAGCAAGAAGGAGGAGGTCCCTCCAGAGGAGTCTGCCGAGGGCTCAGAAGGTGGCGGAAGCCGCCGCCCCAGCACCTCGGGCACCGAGAACCTTCTCATGACCAACCGACAAACGGCCCATGAGCAGTTCCAGAAGGCGACCAAGGCCGAGAAGGCCTACCGATCCAAGAAGCGTGCGGCCGTGGCACGGGCCAACTACAAAGAAACCAAGACCCACTGGAAGGAGGGCTTTAAGCATCTCGGACTCGCCATCAAGGGCACATTCTCCGCGATTGCTGCCATCCCCTCCATCATGGCCGACCGACGCCTGCAGAGCGAGCGAAAGGCAGATATCAAGAAGCGCGAAAAGATTATGGAGCGCAAGAAGAAGCTCGAGGAGGCCCTGGCCAAGGAGCAAGCGGAGGAGGGAGAGGAGAAGGCTGAGTAAAGACTCAGCAGTGCAGTTGACTGGGGAGCATAATAGTGGTTGTTACTCTGGAGAGGTTCCGGAGCTTCATTTTGCGGCGCAATTTGCATTTCGGTTTGAGGCGACTCAAACATTGACACTCATTATTTCCTTATCTCGTCAGCCAGGCGCGGAACAAAAGCCGAGCCTACTCCACACTCGTTTTAATGATTTCGGTACTCCTTCTTTGGACCGAGACTCCCGGCTAGATCGGAGCCATCGGCGTTTTCCTTTTCTCTCTTGTCGACATATTATACGTTATGATACATGATAGACAATCATAACGACTATACGGTATTTAAACATTATATTATTGTTCGGTCAAATGACAAACTCATTGGACAGGGCAGCAGTTATTTAGTCTTGTTTTAGTTCTGCGTATTTAGCCTAAATTTTTATATACCCCTTTAACCAAACATGTGTGTATGGCTGCCCGGCTTCTTCTTGCCTAACGGGCACTAATTTCGCTGAAATTGGACGCTGGCAAATGAGCAGCCCATTGTACAGGTCTTTCATGGCTTCCGTCATGTTCTTAAGAGCGTACCTGCTTCAATTCAAGGGCTGCTCTACACGATTTTGACTAACTCTTCTTTTTTCCCACTGACCAACCTTTTCAAAGCCGCCGCTCTGCATTCATCACATTCAACATAATCTTTAAGTTGATGCCGTATCCACAACTTGTTGTTCTTCGTGTCCTGGTGAGCAACTTCATGCTTCCAACTGACAAAATAGTTGTCAGGCCTCAGCTGTAGGCTCCCAACTCTTGTTGCGCCGTTTTCATCTTCTAGCAAAACGAGGGCGAGGGCCCAGAAATAGTTCTCGTGGTAGTTGTAACTTTCGGCTTTGGAGCGCACAGGGTGTACCTCGCGGAGGAGAAGCCCTTTCAGCGAAGCCTCGCCTGAATTCAATATCATTGACTCGACCGCGGAATCCACCAAGTTGACCTCAATTAGCACGTCGCATTCCTCGTCGGAAAATCTAGCACACCAAGGCATCTGTGCAAGATCCGCTGCGTGGCCAGACATTTTATCTCCAGATGTTCTCGGATCCCGACAGATCGTCAGAGCGATTGTGGGGGCCTGGATGTAGAGCTCTTGGGGCAAAGAACTAAAGTTCTCATAGACACCCCAGTTTCTGCCGTTGCACA
This sequence comes from Calonectria naviculata, assembly GCA_003031705.1. Lineage (NCBI taxonomy): Eukaryota > Fungi > Ascomycota > Sordariomycetes > Hypocreales > Nectriaceae > Calonectria > Calonectria naviculata. The sequence continues at coordinate 202,126 of NAGG01000179.1, read as the reverse complement.
TGGCCTCCCAGTCAATTAGACCCTCTTCCGTCTTCACAAAAACCTTGATCTCAACGAGGCTTTTAATACAGAGGCCGAGGTAGATTAAAGACTGCCCTGGCGTTTCGTAGACAGCTTGCCAGCCGGTCCACGACCAACTCGGGAAGCCGGATCTTCGCGGACCGGACCCTTTTGCTTTCCAACACATGTTGACCAGAAATGCCTCCGTCAACGTCCAAGTCCGGCTGGGGTCACGACTAGTTGACTTTCGGTGGTTGATCAACGGTCCCAAAATAGGAACACCAAAGTAATGGTTCATGCGGTATGGTCCATTTCTGCACCGCTTCAAGAGACCCAGCGCCCCATTCAGTATATCTGATTGGTATGTCAAACTCCGAGAAGTATAATGTTCCAGGAGCTGATGCACCGCGCCCTCGTTGTTCGTTATATTGTCAAACATTTGCAGCAGTGGGCAGTTTACCTGGGCTCCTAGCCCTCCATGTGGAAACATCTCAGAAGACACTTTCCACCAACGTTCCATGTTTGCCCATTCAGTGTTTGATCGCTGGAAAAACACCTGCTCGTCGGTAAACGCGAACCAGTTCCATGAGAAGACGCCTTCCTGGTAGGTCCAGGCACGTGTCATCCATGTGCTCTCTCTCACTAGCTTGCGCGGGTCTGTCATGGAGGACCAGAGGGTGTAGTCGCCGATTTTTACATAAGTCTGTTTAACGCGAGACCGAGAGCTGACACCAGGCAACCCGTAATCTGCCCCCGACCCAGCTGCGCCAATTATGGTTAACAGTGCATGCCTGTAAATGTCGGCCATCTGATCCAGCTGTGCCTTGAACTCGGCTTGGTTGCTCTGGTCTAAACAGTACCTGTCGACCCAGAGGTAGCGGAGACCGAGCTCTTTTACTACCATCATGGCATCTTCTACTGTCAGGGGAAGATTTTCAGGGAGACCATTTTTCCCACGTGGACCTTCCTTTGCGGCTGCTGGGCCCCAGACATAGCTCAGAGCGATATAGTCACAAGGGCCACGAACTGGAACGACTTCTCGTTTCTCGCAGTCAATTACGGAGACGGGCAGCACGTCCATTTTCCGTTCAACCTTAACCATTCCACACCACTCCCTCAACGGCGCATAATCGACCTTTTCGTGGTTGATGAGAACGGGAGCTTCTGGGGCTTTGCTGTAGTTGACAAATGGCAAATCATCAAATCCCCGCTTAGCACTACTCTGCGTTTGGACAAGTAAAGCTGTTCGCGAGGACATTGTTGAGTGTAGGATTGGTGTTTTGTTCGCCGACCCATTCCTGGCAGCTCGGTCCGACCGAAATATGAAGATCTTTTCACAAACATCCCGTTCTTCTTGAGGGATTATGGAAATCCAGAAGGCGCAAAGAGGGCACGACGTGTTTGTCCACTCTGGAACCCGATCGAGAACAACAGCTGGTTCTGGCTCAATCAAGTGTGGCCGGGAAGTTATCTCTCGGAACAAGGTGTTGAGGTTTATTTTCCGGCATTTCGAGCACAAACTTCCTGCTTGATCGACTGCCATGATCTGAGGTGTTGCTGGGTTCTTTATTTGAATCACGCACAATGTTGTTCATCTTAGCAATGGTGCCCAATGGGATGGTTACATTAACCTGGCGGTGTAAACTGGCAGAATCCTTCCGCCAAATTTAGTTGCAAGGTAGAAGAATATTGAGATTGACTACGTGCAAGGCAAGCATGGCTATTTTTCTGGCTATTTCAGATGAAGGCATTGATTCGTGTAAGCTAAACCGTCATATGCAACTCATTTGCCTCAGGGCTCATTTTTTGCCCTGCACAACCACATAACGGAAATACAATGCCATGTCCTCGATATTACAAGCCTCATTCGCCTTCTTGGTCACCTTCAACTGCCATTTTTCCACATCTTGCTCCAGTGAAACTTGCGAACCCATTGACTTTCGACTGAGTAACTTTCGCTTACCCAGAGTCTCCACGTTCCACTCTGTTGTACCCAGAGCCTCAATCTTCAAAGCATCGTGCAGCGTTGCATCATCGCTAACGGCAGCGACTGTAAGGCTCTCAATCTTAACATTCTTGCCCCTGGCCCAGAAGGGCAGCTTGAGGAAAAGGGCATCCTTGAGGTCGAGCACTGCAGTCCGCTCCTTGTCTGTCCGCGCAAGCACCGACTTGAATGTGTACCACTGACCAGACATGTCGCTGGGGGGCTCCAGGAAGCCCCAGAGACCGTCACGATCGCCGAGCTTCTCGGTGCGCGCGATCTGGTTGCCAAGAGTCTGGGTGGCAGAGCGCTGGAGAACCGGTCCGCCGTCCATGGCCGTGTACGAGACGTGCATCACCACGTCGGAGATGGTCGAGTAGTCAAATGGCTGCACAGACATGGGGGGAAGCTCGAGCTTCCAGTTGCTAATTGCTCCCGCACCCTCGAATGGGCCGTATCGCGCCTCGTTGCTATCGTCGCTGGACGAGAACCCGAGATCAAATGTGCCCGAATCCTGGACTGGGGAAGATGTGCAGACGGCGTACACCGGAACGGGGTCGGTTCGGAATGCACCGTCAGAGGCACTGGCAGATGTGTAGGCTTCAGCAGACGTGGCAGCGCTCGAAACACGGTACGAATGCTGCACCAGCGAGAGCGTCGCGGGCAGTGTCGCGTAGGGGCCAATAATGCAAAGTATAGACATAGAAACTGCCTTTAGACGGCGCATGTAGTGACCGGGAAAGTCCAGATCAAACAGCAGCTCGGGGATGGAGAAGGTGGTGGTGCCCGTCTCTCTCAGACGCAGCAGCGCGCGGGGGTCAATCACACGAAGAGACACGTTCTTGTTGAGCTCCCAATCGTGGCAGGGGTTGTTGATGTACGCCGACTCCATGCGGCGGAGATCCAGTACGAGCTGGTCCACGGCGAGCAGACCGTCCCGGTTGCTGTCCCAGTATCCGCCTGTGCGGAGGAACTTGGTAGGCACCATCTGGCCACGCTCAAACTTGAATGCCCTCTCGGCGCGTCTGCAGGTATCGGTCGTGAATGTGTACAAATCATAATGTAGCCCGCGGAATGACAACTCGAGTCAGGCGTAGAGCTGCTCGTTGGTGTACTTGGAGCGGTACCACGTCTCAGTCTCTTTTGCCCACTCGATCTCGTGGCGCTGAAGCTCAGTTTCCTTGGCATTGATTTCGAGGCGCTTGCGCTCGATTTCAATCTGCTTGTCAATATTCTTGATCTCGCGACCTAGCATGTTGGCCTGCATACGACGCTCTTGCAGCTGCACTGTGAGGGCGCCGACAAACCCAGACCTGGCGCCCTTGTCCATCGTTATTTCGGCCGCCATCTTTATTGAGGTGGAAAGGCATTCTGCGAACTCAGCAAGTTGAGTTGCATCAAACCGCGTCGTGGCGCCGCACCCCATTGGCTCGGCGTTTGTTTCTACCTTTGGAAGCATCTTCAAGCCACCAACCAGAACGTCCGTGGCGCCGGCTGTGATCTTGAGCTGCATTGCCGAATCCATAGCGTCCAATTGTGCTTGTTCGTGCTTGTTCATCCCCAGGGCATCGGTTGTTGGCACGCGACAGGCTTGTGAGCTGGTTCGAGGCGATGACACATCTGCTGTCAGATTGACAGGTGATGCTCACACGACCACCTTCATTGCCGACATGACTGGTGATGGCCTACCGGATATCGTGTACATCTCATCTGGCAGGATTTCATACTTTGCAAATCTGGGTCATGGCCGCTTTGGGCGACAAGTCGCCATGTTGAATGCGCCGATTCTTTGTGATAGCAATGGTCACTTTGAATCAAGCCAGATCCAGCTAGCTGATATCGATGGCACTGGGACCACAGACATCATTCACATGCTTCCCACGGGCGGCGCCATCATTTACTTCAACGAATGTGGCAATGGTTTCAGTGCCGGTACCCTTATCCCCCAATTTCCTAGCGGGGATCAAATGTCGTGCGTCTTTGTCTTCGATGTTCTCGGAAAAGGCACAAGCAGTTTATGTTGGGCAGGTCCAGATGACTCGTCGAGTGCTGGCGAGTTGGCGCTTCGCTACATTGACTTGTCGCCCCGTGGCAAAGCAAATTTGCTCACATCGTATGTCAACGAGAAAGGGGAGGAAACAAGCATCTCATACATCCCATCCACGGCATTCTACCTGAAGGACGATCAAGTAGGCCGGAAATGGCCGACACATGTTCCATTTCCCACACCTCTCGTGCAAGTTGTAAAGCGCGATGAAGTAGCGGATAGCACCCGAAAGACCACGCACGAATACCATGACGGCTTCTACGACGCACCCAAGCGCGAGTTCTGCGGCTTTGGAATGGTAGACACTTGGGAGTCCCAGAAACCCTCGTCAGCCGAAGATGAGTCAGTCCAGCACACAAAACTCTGGTATCACACGGGAGCTCCTGGCGCCGCGTCAGGTTCGGAGGCGTCATTCAGAGGCCAGCTTGTGCGCAGTGAGGTGGTCGGGGCAGCCTAGGGGGGTTTGGCCTCAAGAATGCAAGGATCAACAGGTCAAAGATTGACAACGCCGAACGTGATAAAACGACGACAATGTAGTGGCAAAGTCCTTTATCTGGCTGGAATGCAAATGAAACCATGTACACGTGTCTTTTGCTACTTGAATTGAGTCCTTTCAATATACCACACGCCGTTGACCAGCAATCCTCTATTTATTTCTTTACTATGTGTCTAAAATATCTTACCGTATCTCAAAGCGTACTATTTTGACCTAAAACCAATGGTTTCCATCATGTCTCCGTTCTAAAGTTTCCCAAACTCCGTTTCCTAACCTTCGTCTGCATGTAAATACGAGCTTGGTCTCTACGCTCCGAGGGATCTTGACCTGGACATCAGATATCCTCCATAGCCGAGAAAGCGGTGATTTTGACGACGCATTATTCCACAGTTTATTAGGGCCTCTTTCATCGTTGGCATTTTCGTTCTCAGGATTTGGGGTCTCCTCCAGTCGAATGACTTCCGCGGCGATGAGAGCTGCTGTTGAGCCCTCCCAAATGCCTTCTTGGTGTATCTGTGTCGCAAGAGTCGACAAGGCCTCCCGCCTCAGTCGTGGATCACGACATTTCAAAGCCGTATAGTACAGAACGGGAGCAAGACCAAGGTCGCTTGTAAATGTAAAGTATCGGGTACAGGTACCTGATGTGAGATTAGAACTTGCCGGCGTGGGGACTCGGAAAGCCTCCTTCGTTGACTCTATGATGGAGCCAAATTGTGAAGCGTGGCGATCGAAAACTGTTTCGTCCCCGGAGTATAAAGCCGTCGCTGTAATTATGTTCGCCATTGTGTGGTAGATTGGAAGCACGCGTTCAGCCAGTTGCTCCTTAAATGTAGGCTTTGACTGAAGGGATATCGGCGACGGCTTCGCTAACCAAGTTTTATAAGCTTGTAACCAAGAACTTAGATCTGTTTGCAACCGCGTTTGGGTCATGAGAGCCTCGAATAATTGAGTCGAGTTTTCTGAGGACTCGGCTATTTCGCCTTGGCGCTGTAGTTGAAATGCTGCTTTTATAAGAAGATCTAGTTGTTGCCGTGCTTCGTGCATTGATCCTATCGCAATAGGGTGTTCTTTTCTTGTCTGGATCTTTGGAACAGATTGGCTGTCTATATCAGTGTTGAATAATAACCGGGCCTGGATATCTAGCCGATCGAACGCTTCTACAAGCCAGTCGTCCATGGCATCGCTTGAAGGCTGCCGGTTGTTTTCGTGGTTCCTCAATATCTGCAGCCCGTGTTGAAGATGCAAAAGTCCCTGTGCTGGGTGTTTTCGCAGGTATTCAATGATGACGAATAACAGGCATGCGATGAGGGCCATGCGGGTCGACTCCTTGCTTCCAGCCATCTGTGAGCCATTCGAGTGTGGTTTATTCAGCAAGCTGATGGCCGTATTGTAATGTCGTAGAGTAGCAGCTTCCAAGTCATCAATCTGGCTCTGAGATCTTGTGGGTCGCTTGATAATGCAGGCTCTTTTGTGGACGGAACCCAGCGCCAGAACACAACTCAAAATAACAGGCTCGTTGTAGCATGCCTGCGGAACCAGGGTGTCCCAAAAGGGGAAGGTGAATATCCCTTGAAGTTGGCCGAGCATAAACCACTCAAGGATTCTACAATCTCCCCCGTCAAGACGGCCAATAGGGCCCATATTGCTGGGCATGTATACGTGAAGGCATGCACCTATGTGGTCACTTGACTGCTTGCAAGATCCCTCGAACTCGTATCCTTTACACTCGCGGCCTGCAATGATGCAACGCCCACAAGTCGGTCGTTGTTCGTCACATTTTACTCGACGTGCCATATCACAGAGTCAGCACATACGAGGCCGAGATTCCGAGGCGGTCCCATAAACTTACTTGCAAGTGCGGCAGCCCGTCTTGACACGACGAATTCTCCCTCGGCCCATCGGATGATTGACAACCCCGCCAGAGAGCTTTTGCATGACTGTGAGCCCTTGTAAGCAAGTGTGGAGTGTTTATACGCAGCTGCTGTGATAGGAATATAGATCAAGTTTGTAGCTCTTAGCACCACATGTGAAGCGGACTTGAATAAGCTGGCTCGCAAAGCAAACATCTCAATTGGCTTGGCTAGGGTCTTTTATAAATCTCGGAAAAGAAAAGGGTTAAACTGCGCTAAGACGCTCGGAAAAGCGGCGTTGTGATTGGCTCGGTCTTATACAAGACTCCTATCCCCACAATGCCGTTGTTAACTGGAGCCGGTTAGACCCAAGTCCGCAGCTGAACTTTCGAGGGTGCACAGACAACTCGGACAAGGGCATCCCAAGGCAACAAGATTTGCGGAAAGTCAAATGCGCTTGGATATTCTGGGTGCATAACGATGACGACTCTTCATTCTGTGACGAGTATATATACAAAAGTAGATATAGCTATGATTTTCAACATCAACGCTACCTCAAGAACTTTCAATCAACTCAAGACAGTCAGGTTCAAATCTTCGCCATGGCCAATACAACCGAGCCCGTTCCGAATTTAAAAATTCCGTCTGCTCAACATGTGGTCGGTGTATCTGTCATTAACACTACAACTCTTGCCCGCCCAAACATTGCTTTCTTCGTCAAAGACCCTCTTCCCGGTCATGGGAGTCTAGACTGCCCTTCATTTGCCTTTCTAGTTCAACACCCGTCGGGGAAGAAGGTTCTTTTCGACTTGGGTTTGCGAAAAGATCAAGAAAACTTCCCGCCTATCATCCGTGAAGGCTTGAAGGGTGCGCCCATGCAATGCAAAAAGGATGTGGCTCAAATCCTTCAAGAGGATGGCACAATTGCCTTGGACGATATTGATAGTATTATTTGGAGGTAAGAAACAACCAACTACGAGAATAATCTTTCACTGACGGGATTACAAATTCAGTCACTGGCATGCCGACCATACTGGCGACCCGTCCACTTTCCCTTCCAAAGTCGAGCTTGTTGTTGGACCCGGGTTCAAAGAAGCGTTGGTTCCGGGGTATCCCGCCAATCCTTACGGGTTGATACGAGAGAGTGATTATTCGTATGTTAATGTCTCCTTCTTGGTCCTAGCAGACACAAAACACCAAGTCAACTTCTTGGCACTAATTCTATTATCGTAGGGGACGTGAACTTCGCGAAATCGACTTTACAACTGGTTTTCAAATCGGTGGATTTCGTGCCGTGGACTTCTTCGGTGACGACAGCTTCTACCTACTAGACTCCCCAGGTGTAAGTTCACCACCGGCCACGTTACGAGCTGCGCAATATGCTGACCAAATTCAGCATGCCGTAGGGCACATGTGCGCCCTGGCACGTACTACCGCTTCCACATTTATCTTTATGGGCGGAGATGGCTGCCACCATTGCGGCAGTCTGAGACCCAACCAGTACCTTCCTTTGCCAACCGAAATCTCTCCATCGCCATTTTCTACTCCACCCTATTTCCCAGGCAGCTTTTGTCCTGGTGCTGTCCTCGAGTCAATCCATCCAAAACGCAGTCGCACAGCACCATACTACGGCCAATTGTCAGAGGCGCCAGGCCGTGATGTCTCTGATGCAGAGGCCACCATCAATCATATGATTCCCTTTGATGCGAACGAGGATGTGTTTGTTATCATCGCCCATGATAAGAGCCTCCTGGATGTTATTGACTTCTTCCCGAAGACTGCAAACAAATGGAAAGAAGAGGGCTGGAAGGAAGCTGGTCGATGGAGGTTTCTTGAAGATTTCAAAGAGGCTGTTCCCAAGAGCGAGGCCACATAAACGATTGGCTAAGTGTATTGTCTGTTGCCTTAAATGGTTAAGTAAACACAAAGGTGGCGCATCTTTAGTAATACAACGGTACTAGTTGTGTTCTAAGACTTCATTTTGTATCCAGGATGTATCTTGTCAGCTCAGGGAACCATGAATACGAAATTTTCCAAGAAGTTAGTCGTAACTCTCTCGTAAATATGACGATGGTTTCACTAGATGCGACTAAGAGGCACCGGTATCAAATCAGGGAAGCTTCCGCGTATGGATCGAGCTTTGAGTTCAAGCTCCTACCAGGTATCCGATCCGAGTTTTCGCGTTACATGGGATTTTATTGGCCAGGTGGAGCTGAGGATTTGCGTACGTGTACACGGTCGCATCACTCGAATCCGAATTAAACTTTGCAACGGTGCTGAATTAGCTCGGCTCCTTCAAAGATCTACAAATTTCATCAAGTCTAATTGTACGTGCCTCACGGCTGATTGAAAAAGGAATGCCTCCCCGCAAAGTTGGTTCGCGTTTTTGCACTTACCATACAACGATCCCTGCTCGCCGGGACCATCGCCACATATTCCATGTGCTACCTGCTACAGTTGGGCATACAGGAATACGACTAAATTTGTTAGTGCAAAATATAATTGATTGGAGGCACCATGAACTGGAATTTCTGATGCATTGCCCTAGCCCAAAGACTGGAATTGGGCCAATTATCACACTTCCTTGGAAATTTAGCAAATGGTTCCCAAACTCTGCTAGGATACTGGAATAAAATAGGGCGGCGTATAATTAACCCCAATGCCTAGCCTAACTCGACTTCATTCACGCTAGAGTTTTAACGCATCCTCACCACACAGTCATGGTAGTGGCTAGCATTTTATTTGGGCCATCAGCTGCAGACGGGCAAGAAAACATGCCTCCATGATGGCTGGCCGATTATTTCGGACCCAGCGGCCTCGCATTCCCCGTCCAAGCCATTTTCGCCACTGTTTGGGGAACTCGAAGACTTTTATCATGGATCACACTATATTTACACGAACAGCAGGTTTATGAATGAATTCATCATTAATATCAAAAGGTTTTTTAGATACAATACATATATACTTGGCTGTACCCATGCCGAAGAAAAAAAGTACTACTTGATGGATTCGGATCCGAGTCTAGATGCAGCCCAGCTCCATCTATGACTAGCTCTTGTCCTCAATTCTCAGAAATATTCACCTCCTCCTCCCAATTTATTTAGCTAAATAATTTAGCAAGAAGCACCGGTGGGGACACCCTTGCAGCTCTTCTTGGCAGAGCCACCAGTGATCTTGTTGCCGGACCAGGTCCAGTTCTTGCAAGAAGCGCAGAGAATGTAGACGTCCTGGCCGCCAGACTTGACGGTACCAGTGACACCCTTGATGGTGACGTCAGTGATGGGGACGCCGGAGGTAGGGCTGCCGGTGGGGGAGCCGTTCTTGTAGTCCTGCTCAATGACGATACCGTACTTGGCAATGTTTTGGAGAGTGATGTCGGAGTAGGTGATGTCGGAGACGGAACCGGTAGCGCCGTAGACAGTCTTGATGCGGACACCGTTGTCAGAGTTGATGATCTTGTTGTTGGTGATCTTGACACCCTTGACGACGTTGTCGGAGCGGCCGCCGACGGAGCCGATGGAGAGACCGTGGCCACCGGAGCAGCTGCCACCGGAGAACTCGATGTTGGTACCGGAGTTGATGGCCAGGCAGTCGTCCTGGTTCTTGACGGTAGCACCGGTGATGTAGACACCGTTGGAGCTGCCAACGTCGAAGGCGTCGGTGTTGTGGCCTCCCTTGGAGTCACCGAGGCTGTTGTCGATGTTGATGCTGTCGAGGTACAGGGTCTGGGCACCGTTGATGCTGAAGGCCTGGACGGGGGTGTTCTTGACGTTCAGGCTGTTGATGTGGGAGGTCTTGAGGCTGTGGGCGTAGAAGAACTTGGGCTTGGTCTTGCCGCCGTTGGAGCCCTTGCTGTCCCACCATCGCTGACCCTGGCAGTCGATGGAGTGACCAGACTCACCATCGACGACAATGTTGCTGCCGCTGAAGGAGATCAGAGGGCCGGACCACTCCTTGTAGCCGAAGGTGGTGGTTCCCTGGAAGGTGACGTGAGTGCCGCTGGCCAGGCCGGTCATGTCAAGGGTGGTTCCGGCGGGAACGGCAATGTTCTTGAGGTAGATGCGGGAGCAGCTCTTCTTGCCAGCGATGGCCTTGGCGGCATCGGTGAAGGTGCAGCTGGAGGCGCGCTCATCGAGGATGGGAGAGGCGACGGCGGCGGAGGCGAAGACGCCGAGAACGAGAGAGTTGAAGAGCATTTTGAAGGATCGAATTGGTCACTGATCAAAGTAGACACTTGGTTAAAAAGAAAGATAGAATGTAAAGAATGTAGGAGTACTAAAGCAAACAAACAATGAACGATGCAGTATGAGTCTGAAGAAAGAGTCTCTTCTTGGCAGGAAAGCAAGTCCTATTTATTGTATCCATCACGGCCAGTCGTCCTATCTTTGCCCCTCCCTCCCTGCCGCCAGCGTTTGAGCCTCACCCATGAATCCGGTACAGGATCCAGTTTTCGGATATCTCGGCCGGAGCCATACCGACAAAATACGGTGGGCCAACCTATCACGGCTACTGGTCCACTTGACACCTCGAATTTCCGACTTTTGACACAGTGAGGAATCTCATGGGTATCCACCACGGCTCATACGTTGAATGTGGATGAAGCGTCCAACACCGGGTGGGTGGGTGTGATAGGCCCAACAATGAGAAAAGCCACCAATATGAGACAGATACCAGGGCCCTTCCCCATAGATTAGAAAACATTTAATTCATTTTCTTGTAGCATTTTTGACTCTGCAAGCCAAGTTCACCGAGCCTTATTCGACCCGACAGGGGTCCAGCACGGCGTCCGGCTATGACGGCCGGAGGAATTGGCTAGCTTGTTTGACGAAACGCTCCACTTTGAGCATCGAAACTGGGGCCCAGGCCGGTGGAATTCATTTCCGCGTATCACAGGCCAGGGAAGACCGCCAAGAGAGATTTGTTTGGTCCCTGTTTGCAGAGCCCCCGTCCCAGAAGCCGTCCAGAATAAGATTAATCGACGTTTTAATTTCTAGGTTCGGCGTCGGCAGGGGTTCTTTTACGAGAAGTCTCGGGCCGGTGCGGGGCAGAAAGTCTGGAGGATTCACGATTTAGCTGCGCATCAGTGTATGGACATGTCTTGGCGATTTGCGCCAAGGGCATCAGATGGTCGGCTGTTTAATCAATCTCACCAAGATGTGATACAAGTCCCTTTTTTTCATGTTTGGGGGGAATAGGGGGAGCTTGCGTATTCAAGTATACAGAGGTCCCAGTTTATCGCCTCGTACTCGACAGACAGTGGGCTGCTCGTAGCCAGCACGCCTTTGACGTGCCGGTCGGCTCTTGAGAACCGTTTTGGGCTCCCTGGTCCAATTAGCAGGTTTCAGGTTAAAGACGCGTCTCCGAGGCTATCAGAGCAGGCTGCCATCTTCTCTAAGTCCGCCTCTTTCCCGTCCTTTCATTTCACAAGTAGTTAAACTTAATTTTACCCATGCGCACAAATATTGTTGCTCTAAGCTTATATCATATCCCTAAACTAGCGGGAGCCAGGCCCGATGTAACAATCTCGCGATAGTGCCTCAAAACGCCAACACTCCATTGGTCGGCAGTCACGACACTCCGCAAGTCTGCATTTTCTAGTGTCGAATTGTTGTTCTCACCAACCACATCTTGATACACGGCGTCTAATGACTCCTCGTGTTCATTATTTTGACCTGATCCCAATGTGCCATTTGCTAGCCGATCTTGAGACGTCTTTTCGGCTGCCTGTAGTTTTTCTCGCACCAGCAGCGCCTGAGAGTAAAGGTACTCAATCCGGCCCCAACGGGCATCTTGGATGATGGTCTCGTCAGTCTTCCAATCGTCGTAGACCTTTTCAACAATCCCCCACACAGAGGCTATAGATAAATCCCAGATTGAAGAAAGACAAATGTCGAGCAGAGAATAAGCCAGCGCATTCCATTCAAATTGCGTCCCGAGTAGCCAAATCCATCGTGGTTTTTTCTTGCCATACTGTCGCAAAGTAAAAGACTGTCGCAAAATGTCGCGGCAGAGTGCTCTGTTGCTAGATTCCAATAAAATCCCATTTGTTTGTTCCACAAGAGGCTTGCGCAATGCCAGCTTTAGTTTGAGAAACGTCATCCGTGTTATGACAATAGTTATGAAGTCGAGCGGAATATTAGCGTCATAATTGACCATGCATCGCCTCTCTACATCATATTTAGTGTAGTCGATGGCTTGGAGTTTTTCTGTCATAGTAAGTGGTGGGTATTTTGCGGTTCCAGCGAGTAGCATTGTCTGGGTTAGTTCGCCAATGCGAAAGTTTATCATGCTGAACAGCATTTCTGTTTTCTCCGATGGATCATCGGCTAGATCAAGCATATCTGCAACCATATTGGCATCATTAATGTTTAGGGGCATTTTGACTTTAGAGATTGGCTCAATGATGGTTGGTTCGATGCCGTGGTCCATGGCAACAAGCGCATCTAGGGTAGCAAGGTGCCACCAGAGACGCCTCCTTAGCTCAATCTCAAAGCGGGATAGCTTATCGTCATTTTGCTTATCAAGACCCATCCTTATCGCGCTCCCAGCAGCCAGCCCAATTAACGGACATACCGCCGGACCGTTCTTGTCGTGCCTGGCAAATGTCTGGGAATATTTCATGTTAGATTTGCTTGTTCCCTTTACTGAGAATGTGGTTTGTATTACAATATAGAGCACAAATGCTTGCAGTACTGTCAGATCTCGTGACCTCAGGAAATTAGCTCGACAAAGTGATTGCTCCACTCCTGTCCGGAACCTGTGCGACTGGCGATTAGCGCTAACGTCATGGGCGAGTGAGATGCAAATTATACCGTTCCAATAAAGTTGCTTTATCCTCGTGCAAATCTCTCCAACACATGAATCGAGACATGATCACCACAGTAGAATAGTATATTGCGAATAGCAGTGACTCTGTAGAGGCATCAATTGGGGACTGGTGCTGCGCAAAATCCGTGATGCATTTTTGAACGGTTGGGACATGGAGGAGCTTGAAAAACGGATCGATGGCATCAAGATAGATGTCCCATATGGCGGTTATCCTCGCTGGTGGTGGGTGTCTTGTGGTGAGAGGTAGCTCCATGGGAAATGAGAAGAGAGGGGGCGAAGGCTGGGGAGCGTCGCGGTTTGGATCTGGGTGCTGGGCGTGATTTTGTGGGTCCTTAATGTTCAATTAACCCATTTCCAACCAGCTAGTGACTTGGATTTACCTGGACATGAACAATTTCTTGCGGGCTTGTGTTTGGTGCTGGAAGATTGGCTGGATGGGTCGCGAGTGGTTGGCTATTATGAAAGCCTTGCAAGACGTGCTCGCGGTTTGTAAGCTGCTCCGTTTGAGTGGCAGAGACGGCGGAATCAGGTTCAGAAGTCTTGGTGGTCGCCGGGGGTGGGTATTCACACCGAATGCGCACCTTGACGCAATACCCACAAGGCAACGAACGGTCGCATCTGATCTTGCGTCGGCGGCACTCGAAACAGGATCTTCCTGGAGTGACACTGCGGCGAGGCATTGCAAAATACGTCACCAATACGAAGGATTATCAATGTGCTGAATAAAACAAAGGAGAGATTCAATCTAAGAGCGGAGCGGACGAGCTTTTGGTGTTTCTGCTCCACATAATATGAGGACATTAATTGGTCAGGGCGGACGCATGGGTGATCGCTTACACATAATAAGGGCCTTCGATTGGTGAGAGCGGAGGGAGGTCGAGATCCACTTTAGTAATCGCGGAGTCGATCTAAGCACACGAGGTATGAATGAAGCATCGTGAGTATTAGTCTTGGGCATCTATAAAGCTCTGCGGAACTACTCACAGCTCACTCTAATTCATCACAGCATCACACACTTCTACATTGACAACAACCATCAATCTCACATTTTCAACACTTTCAACACTCATCAACTCAATCAACATGTCTTCCTACAAGAACATCGCAGTCGTTGGTGTAAGTGGTCCCTTAACCTGGCCCAAAATCACAGAACCATTCCACTAACTTTACTTCAAGGCCAGCGGCGACATTGGAAAAATCGTCCTTGGTAGCCTCATTTCGTCAGGAAAGTTCAATATCACCGCCATTTCGCGACAGAGCAGCAATGCTGTATTCCCTGCTGGCGTCACCGTCCGCAAGACTGACTTCTCCCACTCGGACCTGGTTGATACCTTCAAAGGCCAGCATGCCGTCATCTCCACCGTCGGTGCTACCGGATTCGCCGAGCAGCAAAAGTTTGTTGACGCTGCCCTGGAAGCTGGCGTGAGGCGTTTCATTCCATCAGAGCTCTCCGTCAGCAGCGAAGACGAAGCTATCTTGAAGCTGCTCCCCCTATTTGGCCAAAAGAAAGAATTGATTGAGTATCTTCGATCAAAGGAGACCCAAGGACTCTCATGGACCGGAATTATTACAGGTGCATTGCTCGACTGGGTACGTTTTTAACTCACACCCACCATTTATTTATCAAATAGGAGCTGACCATGTCCAATACAGGGCCTCGATAATGGCTTCCTCGAGTATGACATTTCAAAGCGCACTGCCACTATCTGGGATAGCGGTGACAAGCGCTTCACCATGATGAACGAGAAGCAGCTCGGCGACACAGTTGTTTCCACGCTCGAGCACCCACAGGAGACTCAAAACCGATACATCTACGCGTACACGGTTGAGACCTCCCAGAATGAGATCCTCGCGGCTTTGGAGAAGGCGACAGGCGACAAGTGGACCGTCAACGCCACCACTACAGAGGAGCAGGTTGCAGATGCCCAGAAAAAGCTGAGCGTCGGAAATTTCAACGGTGCCTTCATGCTGGTTCGCGGAACTGTCTTTGGTAACACTGAGGGATTGCGCTCCGACTACACCAAGGAGAAAAACCTTGCCAATGAAGCGCTGGGCCTCCAGACTGAGACTGTTCAGGAGACCGTGGACAGGGTCGTTAAGAACAAGAATTAGATGCACAGATAGAACAGATTATTAGATCGGAGTATTTATTTACAGAATGGTTTATTTTTTAGCAGATATCTATGCATTGGAGGTTCAATCTCAAGTTAATCATGTTCCCGGTGTTTAAGCTGATACTGCCAAAATTAAACGATCATGTCATGACTGGACTCAAAAGCGACCATGATATTTGATGGGTCCCTGGGGGAACCTACGAGATCCTCACAGAATTAATCGACGTTGCATGCTTGGGTCTTTGGTCAACGCTGACCGTAACATTGGCGGCTACGGCAAATTTGGTCAATGTGAAAGCCATGGTTTTAAAACTTGGTGGAAGATCTAGGGTTGCATTTTCTGTTTCTAACCATGGTCAATGACTTATGAGAACACATAAATATACCATCATCGATAAAAGACAATCATTAAACAATAGGATACCTAGTACTCTAGCAACGTGAGATTATAGTAGATCTATATAGGCAGTCTTCCCTTCTCAAACGCCATGCCACATCAACCGACTTCAAGACTAGACCCCGTAAATTGCAATGCTTCACTATAGTGAAACGAATCATGGGCAGTGGTTGCTCTGCAAGCGTTGAAGATCCATCTGTGCTTGCCGATCGCTTGCGAAATGGTCAACCGATTCCCGAGAACCATGCTTGTTGCAAAATTTCTCATCAATGCTCTGCTGGTTCTGTAGGCGTAGCACGGATGAGCTCATCCTCGGTTGGTTGAAAACTCAAATGCTCAACACCAGACACCGACTCCCAGTGCACCGTCCCGTATCTATACAACTCACCAAATGTCCCTGGCCTGTGCACCGCGTCTCGAAACTCTGGGACTTTGATCAGATCACCAAGCGCTGGGAGCCCGCCTGCTGAGTTGTGGTACATTTTGTACATGTGACTCTTTTCCAGCATTTCCACCACAAATGCCTCTGCCTTTTGCCTCTTTTCGACATCCGGCTCGTCTATTCGTGTCGTAAAGAGCTTGATTTGTTTGAGGCCGTCATAGTTTGTTCTCATCGCGCCAAGAATACCGTTCTGAATGCCTTCAATCATCAAGACCTTGTTCGCGAAGAACTCTCGCCCGTTCCAGCCCGTGCTGACGTCGAGCAGGTTTCTAGTTCGGTCGCCTATGATCATCTGGGCAACATAGTCGCTCATCTCCTTTATCTTGTCTTTCATGTCCCAATCGGCCATACCGTCGGCTAAACCAATCTCCTGTATCAGGGGATTCGTGTGGAAGCCGTCGGCATTGGTGTGACCAGTCCATAGTTCCTTGTAACCGTTATGCCAGTTCTTGATAAAGACGCAGCCCTTTCTGGCAGCCATCATGTAGTTGCCAAAGCTGCCCCATTGTTTCCTTATCTGGCCGCTGATAATCCATGCAGCCATTTCGTAATTTGAATCCGGCGCGGTAAGAGCATTCCAGAAGAGCTTGTCGAGGTGCGTGTGGAGCATGTTTGAGACATCCATCCAGACACCTCCGTACAAGTAAAGCAATGGCAGGCGCACGAGATCGGCGGTATGCTGTGGTGCATGTCGCCCGTCCATGCTGTTATCGATAAAGCAACTAGGGAACCAATCCTCGGAAACATAGTTCATGATGTTGTTGGGCGAGCCCTCCATGCGGTCCACCAGACGAACGGTCCAGGATGGACCGAGCTTTCGAACCCAGTTGATGACAGTGCATTGGTGGGTTGGGTACATGGTCTCAAACCCCTTATCCCAGAAAGCCCACACATTTTTCTCGGAGGTGATGGGCCGGAATGACTGAAGCTCTGCGATGATTTCTGAATCAGGTCTCAGGTCGAGCTGTGACGAGGGCACTTGGCGAAGACCGGTAGCCGACTGTGGAATTGTGAATTCAGCCATGGTATCAGTGAGCATGTGTTTGAATTGTGTCTGAGACTTGATGCACTCGCTGAATCTTCAGGAGGCCTTCTGTGCCTTATATGCGAAGCGGGAGCACGTTGGATGCTCATTCGTGGTGCGGACAGCATCGAAAATGATTCATACTGATCGCCACCAAGCTTAGTTTAGTGTGAACCCACACATGGAAAGAAAAAGCCAATCACACGAGCCCAGCTGCCATTCTCAGATCCACCCCTGATCGGCCATCCCTTGAGCCCTCGATTCTAACCTCAATCAGGCCTAGAGCGGAGCTTGACTGCTCCAATTGAAGGGGACGCAGTTTGCATGATGAGCAATGCCTCAAATATCACCTCTCAAGTGACACATTCGCGTACGAGAAATTCTGCTCATGAGATATTTAGCTACGGCAATGAAGCCTTCGAATTTATTCCCGGGACTTTACCTATTTTAGATATTGGCCAAAACTTGGAGGGGTGAGGAAAATAGCGGAATTGGTTCGGTGTCTCGCTTCCCAAGGATGGAGATGGCATCATGGCCTCCCTTGTGTCCTTGGCAGCTAATCATATTAAGCTCGCTATGAGGGCGAAAAGGATTGAAAAAAGGGATGAGGGATTAAAGAGCAAAGTGTAAATGGAGCCACGTGTAATCCTAACAACTCAATGTACCTTATCATCCCAAATAAATACTTTTGCCCTGCATTCACTACCCCTCTCCTCAGTTCGCCTCCTTTCGTAGTATGGTTTGCCTCTCGTGTCTTGGACTGGCAATGAGATTCCGTGTCGCCCTGTGCCAAGAATAAAATTATTGAAACGCTCATCGCCATATTTATCTGTGCACCCCGCCAATTGGGCATTTCTCATCTTCATGGTCTGTTTCTATAGAAAACACTGGTTCTTCTTCACCAATGAGCCATCCAAATCGCTCCGATGAGATACGGCCAAGCATGCTGTCCTTGGTCCATAGGGGCTTCGTCACTCTCTCGGGTCTAATATTGCTCGTCGCTGCTCTTTACTGGACAGCCTACCCAGGAGACGACCCGTATCGATGCCGTGCACTCTTCGAAACGGGTCGCTGGATCGACCCACCGGATGAAAATGGCGACCGGTTGCCTTTTGCGCAATGGCAGCCAGACGGCTGTTTATTGAACAACTACACATCTGAAGATATCAGGCAATGCATGGACGGTCGCCACATTGTATTTAGTGGAGATTCTACCATCCGTCAAGTTGCCTACGGTCTCGGTCGCATGGTAAGTATTGTTTGCTACTTGAATCATCTGAGAGGTAGTGAAATGGGGTTGACCAGTAATGATAAATAGCTACAACGCAATGAGTCTAAGAAGCACGAAGCCGACATGCCAAGGAGAGTGCTATTGCGGCTTCAATACCACGGGATCAATATTACCTATGTTCCGAACCCATATCTTCATCTCAGCGGCAAATGGGAGCCATACAATGCGCTCCACAAAGGCGCGAACCCTTACTCATCTAACTTGACAGTATTCACGGAGGAGTTGGATTTGTTTATGCAAGAAAAAGACCACCCTGTCTCGATTGAGCACCAAAGCGGGGCAGCGCTGGTCGTTATGGGCGGTGGCCCCTGGTTTGCGGCTGGAGCAAGCGACAGCGGCAGAGCGACATGGAAGCAAAGATATGTCCAGTCTGTCACTAATGTATCAGATTATCTCGACAAAAAAAGCAACGATCTCTTCACCGCGCCATTTGATCCATTGGACGGAAGGGGAAACCAACTTGTCTTCGTGCCGCCGTCCGGTCCGTGTCTGCTGAGCAATTCGTCCATCGAAAGCGGCATGTCGTTCAGCAAGGCCGAAGACATTATCGACTACCAAAATTGGTTAAATAACACATCAGATGACCTGAACTTCAATCTTGCCTGGGCTCTTCCTGCGACTGTCGCCGGCCAAAACAAAACCTTTATCGACCCCCTTTTTACGGGATGGCACTACATTGAGCGTGTGGCCGAAGAGAGAGCGAATATTCTGTTAAACCTACGATGCAATGCCAAGCTTGACCGCATCAAGAAACATCCTACTCGCGGTAACTGCTGCACTGACTATGGTCACAAGCCCATGGTACAGCTGGTTCTTGTTGGGGCCGGCCTGGCCTTGCTGGGCATTTCCATTGCTGTTGAGATATTTGACATTGTGACCTGTCGCACAACACCCTATTTACCTGTTTTTAATATGCAGGAAGGAGGCGCGCTTGCGCTTCCACTTCTAATGTCGTACTATGCCGATCGTACACAAATGATGGCCAAAGGTGGCAAAGTGTTGGATTTTACCAGTTTTGCCGCTCTCTGTTTCCCTTTGGTTGCTGTCGGGCTTTCCACAATTTGGAAGTCACCGCTGATGTCAAAAAAGTCTGATACAGACGATACCGAGACGGACCAATGCTTTTTATCTGATCATCAGATAAACGAGTGCAAAGGTTGGATGGTACTAGTTGTTGCTATTTCTCACTGGGTCAATACCGGTGAATCAGTCACTCTTCGCATCGTTGCCGAGGTATTGATGTCTTCATATCTGTTTCTCCTCGGATACGAACACACAACATATTTTCTGGTTACAAAGGACTTTTCCCTAGCATATGGAGCAAGAGTTCTACTTCGATTCAACCTTTTAGCTTGTATTCTTTCTCATTTCACTGATACTAATTATCTGCACTATATCTACATCCCGCTAATCAACTTCTTCTTTCTCATTGTATGGGCTACAATGGCATTCGGCCACCATCAACTTAATGGCGATGCTCAGCTGATTCTAGCCAAATTATGCACATCCGCAGCCGCTCTCACATGTATCGTCAAGTTCACTCCAGTATTTGAATGGGCATTTGCGTTGTTTCCTGTCATTCTAAACACTCACTGGGATGTTGATCTATGGGAATATTACTTGGAAAAGGATTTATACATTACTTACGTTGGGATGCTCCTCGCTGTTGCCAACTATGCAACCAAGCAACGTACCGGTCCCGCTCTGCGATATGCTCTTGCATTTGTTGGTGCCTTGGCATTGAAAACGTTCTGGTACGCAGTGTCCCAGGAGGATCTCACGTTTGGGATTTATGTTCGATGGCACAGCTTAGTGTCATATGCTCCAATTTTCGGATACCTAGCCTTGCGAAACGTATCGCACATATTTCGAAAGTTTCACTCGAGGGCCCTGGCCTGGCTGGGAAAATCCTATCTAGAGCTCTACGTCCTCCATACCCACCTCTTTCTGGCGGCAGATGGCCGGGGCGTACTTCTCACTGGTATATTTACCGGTGATGGGTCATTACTTGGGGACAGATGGAGAGATCTACTCATAATAGTGCCAATTTTTATTTGGGTGGGTTCATGCGCGGCGTTGGGAACCCGTAATGTGGTGAACATGATCATGCCAGATTCATCCCTGCTAATGGATGATAAAGTCTACGTTCCGTTGGCAATTTACGAGGACGACGAGGAAAAGAACAATGAAGAAGGCTTGGTTGCTGAAAATGAGAGCAACTTCGATAATCTTCCCTACGCGGCGGATTCTGAGGCGCCAAGACAATCACACATTGCCTCAATGTTCGAATACATGAACAGAATGCCATCTTCAAGAGATTTCATATCTTCTCTGCGTGGATTTTATCTTCTCATTATCTTCCTATCAATAGCGGTCTGGACTCTGAATTTCCTAACCCCACCGCGTCCAAACATGACAATTCCGGATGGAAACACGACGGCATATCATGATCGAGAGTAATTTTCTCATTTATTTAGGGCTTGGGATGATCAAGAGAGGATTTCCTGCTCCAGGAGCTAATATAATGAAAGGGAATTCATTTTGAGTTCTTATAATTAAATGGAAAATTGGAATGCTGTTCTTGGGAAAATTAATTCCTCGATATTTCTACCAACGTGCAATCTATTGAGTCAGTGGACCTTCAACGATGTATCCAACGCACAGGTTAGTTCCATCGGCCACATTGGCGGTGTATGCACGTACAACTGCCATGGCTACAATTTCATTCCAATCGATGAACCTATCATGGCGTGCTTTGTAATTGTATCTTCTTCTTGGGAACTTGGACAAAGTTCTGCGGCTAGCTCATTGCGCGCACTTGTGGCATGATCTGGATGAGTTAGGTAAGTCGGGTGATTTGTTCCTATTGGTCGCTAACTTCTACATAGCAACAAGTGAGCGAGAGCTCTATCACTCTTCGGTTATTCTATGCTCTAGCTACATCCTCAATCTCAGAGACACCAAAATACTTGTCTAACTCATCCTTCAACTCAGGCCCCTCAATCTGCCGCATTTCGCGTGCTCGCTTAACAGGGTTGACGTTGTCGGCATGGGCGCTAGCGAAGATGACATCCAATTCCTCGAGACTTCTTCCCTTTGGTTCCGGGAAGTAAAAGTATACGCAGGGTAGAATTGCCGCGTTGAATACTGCAAACATGATGTAGGTCCTGTATCCGAGGTTCGCAAATGCAGGCGGAGTAATCATGACGATTAAAAAGTTGGACAACCAGTTTGAACACGTGGACAAGGCATTTGCCTGAATTCGGATCCTCAAACTCGTCACCTCGGCGGGATAGAGCCACGTCATTCCCAACCATCCTGATAAGAGTTAGCAAGATAATGCTTTGTCATGGAGTATTGACTCACCAATCGCAAAGAAGGAATTGAAAACAAACAGGAACACAGTCGCCGTCACACCATAACGAGTCTCGAGCTTAGGAGCACCGTTGTCGCTAACGGACCCTGTGGACACAGTTCCAGCTAAGATAGCCATGGATGCCATCATACCAAATGCTCCAAACAGCATCAGCTTTCTTCGGCCCGTACGTTCAATCAATGGCAAGGCGACCAGCGAAGCCAGAAAATATTCAGTGCCGTTGGCTGCTGCAAGCAGGCGAGACATCTCAGGCCCAAACCCGAGTGAGTTTTCAAACAAGAAGGTCGCGTAGTAGGTAATCAAGTTAATTCCGCAAATCTGCTGGAAGAACTGCGCGAAAACTCCGAGTAGAGTGCGTCGAAGGTTCTGCGATGGACCATTGGTGAGAAGCTCCTTGAAGCGGAAGCCACCGCCTCGGCTCTGGACTTCGAGCGCTTCTTGAATGGCTTTGATTTCGGTTTCAACTTCTTGGTCGTCGGCTGGCTTGCCAAGAAGTCTCGAAGTAACATAGCGAGCCTCATTTTCTCTACCCTTCATGGCCAGCCAACGAGGGGATTCTGGAAGATAGAGCAAGCCCCACATGACAATGATTGTGAAGAAGGACTGAAAGGCAATGGGAAACCGCCAGCGAACGGTACCTTCTAGGAAATAAAAGCCATAGTCGACCCAGTAAGCAATCATGATGCCTCCTGAAATGAGAGCACCAGATAGTGTGATTAAAAAGCCGCGTTGGCGTGGTCGGGCACATTCGGATTGCCACGTTGGAATAGCTGCGAAAGTCAGCCCTAGATCGATGAGGAATAACGACAAATGTATAGAACTAACTCGATGTAACCATTCCGTTTCCAATGCCACCTACAACTCGTCCAGCGGAGAACAGGCCGTATTCGAAGGCGGCGGCCTGCATGATGGTACCGATGATCATGATGAGACTTCCCCAAAAGGTGGATGACTTGCGACCCCACGTCTCTCCGTAGAAGAGAATGAGGACTGCACCCAAGAAACATCCAATCTGGTAGATGGCGACGGCGGCAGCTTGCGTGTTTGGGTCACCAGTACACATATCTGGGTCCGGCTGATTGTTTTCAGGATAGTCGAGCCAGCAAACGGGATTTGAGCTGTCACGGGGCGTCATGAGAGGTATGGACTTTTGGAAGTCATCCAGTGTGAGGAGCGCACTGAGGACTCCCTGGTCATATCCAAACATGAGAAAACCACACGAGGCAATGAAACCTATGCTCCAGTTTAGAGCAGCACCCTCAAGGTGCTTCCCCTTGATCTTCCATTCCGGCAAGTCGCCAAGCCGTGAGAAGAAGCCGAGAATTCCAGTTGGGCTGCTGGGCTTCTCGTTGAGCGCCACCGGCTCGCTAGAGGTGGGCGTCTCAGATCCAGTGTCGGGTGCTTCTCGTTTGGTATCCATAGTGGGCAACAATGGAGGAGATGGGCGCTATGCAGATCGGGCGAAGATCGCGAGATGCGGGCTTCTTATATACCGCACGGCTTCGCATTGAAACGCGGGCTTTCCATTCCTGTGGGGTGGGAATATGCTCCTTGCAACTTGGCATAGGTCATATCGCGACATGTTGCTACGGCATTCCCTTCTCTGACAGGACGAAAATTATCAGCAGGGCCGAGGAAATCCACAGTTCCCACAGCCAAGAGAATGAGCGTAGTAATCCGTACCCACAATATAATCCGCTTGTGACAAGCCAAGATGTAAGAGCCAACACCAGAGCGCAGATCGCAAGTTCATTACGACAACAAGATGCACCCTCTCATGAACGCATTTGTGGAATTTTTGGCCCATTTTTTTATTCGATTGCTTTTTCCAACCTACCTCATTAGAATCATCTATTTCATAATACTGGCATGTAGTTCATCTTCATTCAATTGTCCATTTGAGAGTTAAAAGCCCAGGATTTTCCGCCAAGGCTGATGGCGCCGCGATTTAGCGCTGTGATATCTTGGCGAGCGTCCCTCGGGGATTCCTATCTGGGTAAACCGAAAGAGCGCGAATCGCGCGAATGGTCCGAGATGGCGAACAGGCAGCCGTGATAACTGATGGCAAGCCTTGGCTTCTTGGCAATGCGGAGAGCATGGTTGGTTGTTGGTGCGAATTGTGGTTCATGACGTCGGCCAAGTTTTAAGCTTAAATGTAGGCCAGTGCACGCTTATCCAACCGCTCACCTTGCTAGGCTGACCTTTTTAATGCCCATTCTTTTCGTTTCCTCGTCCTATAAGGATGCCAGCAGAATAAAACTTTATCAAAAGTGTCCCAGTTGACCTGCAACGATCGACGCGCTGAAATTAGTCAGTCAGAATGGCGGATTCTGAAGTGGAGAAATGGAGAACAACGGTTTGCAATGGCAGGGACCCACCCATAGGAACACCTTCAAAGGATTCTTCGTAACATTCATGTGGAGTTTGCGATTGCGAGGGTCTTGACCGCCGACATGCGAGCAAGAGGATGCTGAAGTCGCGGGTCGGTGTTGATCGACAAACATCTGTTTTGGAAATTTTAATCTCGATGCAGAAATCAAATCTATAACGACAAAACTTTCTATATCTCATTTTCTAATCATGCGCCATAAATTCATGTTGACCAACTTGCCAGTCTTGATTCTTTATATTCCAGAGTCCTCTTGTTCAATAGCGAGAATCTTCTGAGACTCGTCCCACTCCTCGCAAACACTGTTCAAGGTCGAATTATTAACCAGGGCAGGAATCTCATCCTTGCGCTCCACAAACTGAACCGCGAATCCCTCCGACATGTGCCACCCGATATGGCAATGCATGAGCCAAACGCCAGGATTGTCAGTCTCCCAAGCCATGACCAAATACCCAGAGGCCGGTAGAATCGCAGTATCGCGCCGAGGTGGGTTGGTTGTGTTTAGCGACACCGAAGAAGTGTATTCCCCCGTGCCTTGGGCAAGAATAAAAAAGTCGTGACCATGCAGGTGGATCGGGTGTGGGACAGCCAGTGTGGTCTGGATGATGAAATACACCCATTTATTCGCTTCGTCGAGCTGAAAGACAGCCTCCTCGGCTTCAAAGCTTGCGTTTCCGTTGCTCATGATGGACTGGAGGGTAGGATTCTCCCAATCTACGAGCATTGATGTGCTATTGAGATACCACCTGAACACGCCGGCTGAGTTCTGAGCAGTTGTGGCATTCTGGAGTCGTGTCCAGTCAGCCGTATCCACAGACTTGGCTATGTACGGCGACAGACTTGTTTCATCTTCGCAGCTATCAACGTAGTCGTATTTGCTTGTAGATGGCGTGGACGGACTGTCACCATAATAGACTATCCCTTTGATACCGTTTGTGTTATTGTTGTTAGAACAAGCAGATTGCGGAATAGCTCTCAACCAGAAGTTTTCCGCCGTGTCAGCTTGATCCGCAGTAACAATGACATCATATCGTTGGCCTAATCTTCATTAGTTTGAACTTGTAGCCAGAATTTCGTACTCGTGATTACCCATAGCAATATTTAGAACTGTGGTGTTGTAGGGCTTCATCGGAACAAGATCAGCAGCAATCACCGTCATTGTGTGGTTATCAATGGTGAACTTGAAGTGTGAGTCTATCGCAGCATTGACCAACCTGAGGCGATAAGAAGTTCCAGATTGAAATGAGACATTGAATCTAGTTCCCAGATCGTCACCGAATGTATTGGTTCCATTGATGAGACCGGTGTCCAAGGTCGGCGGGCCAGACGTTTGGGCAGTATCCCACAACGAATCGCAAGTATCATGGTCCCAGTCATTCAGAAATAGCATGCCAAGGTCTTCATCGTAGTTTGCAGTTGCTGGACCGTTTATGATAAGGCCTCCAAAGATACCTTCCCATGCCTGGAGAGCAATGTGGGAGTGATACCAGGACGTCCCGTATTGCGATGCTTTCCAAGTGTAGGTTGTCGATTTGTTCATTGCAAGCGGACATTGGGTAATTGATACAACGCCATCCTCCTGGTTTGTGTAGTTCTGACGCATACCATGCCAATGAATGCTGGTACCATTCGCGGCGAGCGAATTGGTTACATGAATTGTGATGGTATCACCCCAATCGGCAAACAGTGTGGGGCCAGGAATGGAGCCATTTATGGCCATAGCTGGTCGGGAGACACCGTCTGGGGCAACCGTGACATCGGTCAACTCAAGCCAATACTCTCTCGTAACTCCTGTATCAACTACTTCATTCATAGGATCTGTGCCAATGGAATAATTACACCATTGCGAGCGAGTGGAAGGCGTATTGCCCTCACATGATGATTGGGATTGAACATTCTGGTTTTGGACGACGGGAGTTTTATTTGAGTTGGAATGCGACGATGAGGCGTGGTCTTTCTGTCCTTGGCCTTGCTGCTGTCCTTGACCGTGTTGTTGACCTTGGCGATGTTGTTGTCCTTGGCGGGATTGTTGGCCTTGATTTTGAGGCTGATTTTGATGGGATTGTTGTATTTGATGGTGTTGTTGTCCTTGGTGAGACTGCTGTACTTGGTGGTTTTGTGGTCTTTGACGAGGTTGTGATTTTTGGTGAGGTCGACCTCCCTGTCCCTGTGCGCCCACGGCTAGGGCACCAATAAGAGTGCCAGCAAAGAGAGAAAACTTCATTTCAGAGTACTGAAGAGGGTAAAGATGAAAGAATTTAAAAGGAGAGGAATTTGTAGGTTTTGTGTCAGTCCAGCTGAAGTTGAAACGGTCAAAGGAAGGAATAATCGCCTAAGGAGTGTGTATCATTACAGTTGAGATGTGAACCTCTTGATTCTATCTTTTTATCATTTTGCGCTGATCGATTTGATACGCTAAGAATAACCCAGGGCGTGGTGAGGCGGCCTCTCGTGTCTCAAGTGAAGTACAACTTGATTGAAATGTTCCAAATTAGCCCAAGTAGTTACTAATCGCTGGTCCTGGGGGCACGCGACGTCCGGCCGACACATCCATGCCTGTCTGCCCGCATCCCGATGTCATTTCGGCATTCGCCAACGCTATTCTTGGAGGCAGCCCAGCTCTTAGCTAATCGGGTCAGCGTTCACCGATCCTCCCACATGTTTCCGAAGATGCCGAAACGAACCCATTAGATTAAATCTAGATATCGTCCCGCTCTCCGGGCATAGTCACGGCCGTTTTATAAAAATGGGTCGTGGTCGCAGGGTCTTGATAGCATGACGCATTGACGTTGAGTGTATCATGCTTAAAGGTCGTGACGAACCACTCATTCGTCATTGGCTCAAGCTAATCAACTGCCATTTGAATTACGCATTCGAGCTCCATATCCTACCAATCTGCCACAAAACAACGAGTCGCGCATACAATAACTGCCGGCGGAGACTTTTTCGGGCGTCGGCTCTCGACTTGACAATCCCTTATATTCCCCGTTGACTACCTTGCGCGTGCTAGTAGATGTCCAAATTTTCCAAAATCGGATTTTTGACCGAGAAAAATACACCAAAATGAGATCTCTCTTTTCGTTTGGCCTATCGGCCTTCTGGATATCCACCGCGATGGCTACAAGTCCATCAGGCCCCTTCCAAATTTATGCATATGGCCCAGGAATTGGAGGCATGCCAATTTTCTTTTCTGGAGGTGAGATATATCTTCAGATCATCTAAAGTCTTCACTAATATATATTAAAAGGCAAGGCTTTTCTTGGCAACTATACGCTAGCCAACGATAGTGATGCAGCCCCCGTCATTTGTGAGTTGATCGCTATTGAACCCGAGGTGCTAATGTCTAACAACTTCAAGTTACACCGGATGGAAATGCTCTGTTAGGTTCACCCAACACCACAGAGTTGCCTGATTCTTCAAAGAAACCGGATTGGTCCAACTACACATTTTCCATCCCGCCGCCGTCCGGTCAGTCTCATGACGTCAATTTCACCTCTCCTAGCGCCAGCTCCGGCGGCATCACAAATAAGTTTTCATTCTATGGGACGATTGTTCTAATTGACAGCGGTGGTCAAATGGAAACTCTCTGGTATGGGCGCCCATCAGGCACCGACGGAATTTACTCGTTGAAATGGAACAACACGGGTGACAATTCAAATGACAAGGTTTTGCTCACTTTGAAAACAACGCCGCCTTCGAATTAATTGGTAACACAACTGGGTACTGTTGCGAGGAGAGCGTATTTAGGATATGTATGTTTGTCAAAATAGCCAAAATTGAACGCCATTCGTAAAGGTCGCAAACTTCCTGTAATGTCCAAAATGATCTAACACGGTATATTTCACATGTTCAAGGGAAAGTTTTAGTGCCTTCTCTTCCCAAACCAACAGAGGCATAGTTTAGCTAGCAATGTGAATTGAGTTCATCCGATCTAAGAGCACACAAGACGCGCAATCACGGGCAAGTCCAATTTAGCCTAGACCAGACCCTGAACTAGTCTCTATGGGTGTTCTGCAGTGAATAAGTTGACAGAATATTCTCCCGAAACTCCACCCACTTGCCGAACCTTTCATTCCGCCCCATTTTGGAATCCGCGACGTTCGGTGGTAACGAGTTAAAGACGTCTCCACCCCAATATTTCGCCGACACTAGCCTCCATCCGCACTGTACTGCTTGAAACACAACGCCATTTGTACGGGTCGAAGCAATTTTTGGACTTCAAAAAACGGGCTCGTCAGTGTCCCATTGCAAAGCTCTATATATCCAACTGTCGAAATTGCCAAGCCATTGTCGTCACAGGCGGTGTTTGAGAGGTTACCCGTAGCTCCAACTCCAACCATTTAAATAAAATGCTGACCAAGACTTCCTCTTTGAAGTTTCTATTCAAAATAGCTTGATTTAAATTTAATAGAGCTAAGTTCACTTTCTGAAAAACAAACGCTAGTCGCTAATCCCTACGCTTTCGTTTACCTCATCAATCGACTTCGTTACAGGCTTTTAAACTCCCAAAGCACAACTTTTGACTGACTAATCCTACAACATCGCCCTTTACCACTTACTTCGGAGATTGCGATCGCATAGAAGCCTAGCAGCGAAAAATACAATCCCAGAAGTAAGCATAGTGACTCCCGTGTAGATGATCAAGTGCCGGTACTCCTCTTCCGTACTTTGACGGAGCAAGGCTCCACCAATAGGTGTTCCCGTGAATACTCCAATGGCGCCCAGGCTGAAAAATGCACCCAGTCTAGCACCAATATTTTCGTCAGGGGAGATGCGCGCAACCACAGACGGGATGACGCTAATGTAAATGCCTGAACAATAACCTGAAAGTGTCAGATGAAGGTGCAAAAATGGAAAGTTTAAAATACTTACCATAAATGCAAACAAATGCAATAGTAACGCCGATATTTGAGGATAGAAGCCACATTGTTAGGCAAATCACGCCACATAGGCTTGTTGCGGGATATAAAAGATTGAGGCTGCCCATCCAGCTAGCAATAAATCCACCCCTATGAACAGGTGTAAGTATCGTGCAATTTCACGTTCAACAAAGGTAAAAAGGAGAGAAGAGACCTACGTGATGCGGCCAAAAAATCCCGATGCATTAATAATAGACAGCATATAATTGCTAACAGCAGTGTCTGGATGGTGCAGGTTGACAAAGGTTTCTGCATCCAGTTAGTTAGTGCCTCCTACTGCAAAAACACGGCGATTGACGTACCGATGAAATTGTATGGAACATATACAGCGAGATTTCCAACGACGAGAGCAAGTGCCATGGCACAATATCTGATATCTCGAAAGCCTCTGAAGTCCAAAATCTCCTTGGGCGACTTTAAAGGTTGCGGCGCGCGATTGGGCTTCGAGATGCAAATTGCGATGCCATAGCAAAATATAAACAACAGTGCCATGACTCTCATTGTCCAAGGAAACCCAATGCGGGGGACAAGGTGAGAGAACATGATTGGGAGGGTCAACCCGCCCAAGCTGCTTGCTCCTGCAACGATGCCCATTGCAATGGCGCGCTTCTCTTTGAAATACTGGCCAGTAACGGACAGAGCCACCTGAGTTCCAAAAGCTACAGTGAGTCCGAAGAGTATTCCCTGGAAAGAACATGAATATTTTTTCCCGCCGTGAATGTTGTTGGGTTGGCGACATACCTGACTGAGAAACTGCTGCCAAATATGGCCGGGCTGGACGAATGAGAGACCAAGGCATGAGATTACGGCCCCAATCGCACCCGCCAAATATAACCACTTGAACACGAGAAAGTAAGCCATTTACTGTCTTCGTGTTTTATTTTGAATATGCAGCTCACCTTGAGGCCATATGCGTCAAAAAGCACTCCAGCTACAGGCCCGACAACGGCCATGAGTCCAAGCTGAAGAGACCCAATCAGGGCGATGAGAGATGGAGAGTAACCGACGAGGTAATTCTCGGTGTAGTAGTCCAGAAAGAAGCCATAACTGTTCATGTAGCCAAAGCACGCAAAGTAGACCAAGCACGATCCCACAATGGTCAGCCATGCTTGTCGGGTATTTTCGCTTGGCTTTTCCTCAAAGTCGCTGTCGCTTTCAATAACCACGCGTTGTTCGATATCGCTGTCAGTCTTCATTTTGGACATGTTTGAAGTGATCGACAGTTTGTTGTTAGGAGAGTTTGGCCTGTTCCTGGCTTGTTCCTGACTTGTTCCTGACTTGCAAATAAGTAAAGTCTTTTTTTTTTTCAAGCCGCTCCAATAAAATTTTTTTGGCGTTAGCGGATATCGGCGCCCCCGTCGTGATGGAGAGCCCAGCAACTCTACGCGACTCGCTCAAGGGTGAGTCACCCCGATTCCCCGGCGAGTACTTGATCGGTTTAGCTTGTAAATGTCCCCGGACCGCTAATGCGAAAGCGGATAATCTTGATTCGCTTGTATGCTCAGTGGGGTTGCAATGCATCTTCGCAGACGGTATCAATGTGCGGGGATGAGAGACAACTCTTCGGACTGGAATTTCCGCATTTAACGAGACAAAATTTTGTCGTTGTGCTTTTTGTTATTTTATTTCAAATTATTTATGAAGCAATATGGTGTAATGACGCGAGAATGTTGTGTCATCAACATCAAGTCTCATGTTGACGCTACCTAACCTACAGGATCCCAGGATTCTAATATGACCCGCCCGCCATTCGTGCATCGGCAACCTTGAAATGAGCGGGGAACCGGGGTCTTATCTACGGTAGATAATGCATGCTCTTGAGCAATCCTTTAGGGAATCACCGCCATTTTGGCCAGATTCTATATGCTTAACCTCACTGGCTGGGTGTAGGATCGTGTAATGTTTAGATGAGTAATCTGCAAGTTTGACTGGTGAGAGCGCACAATGACACAACTAAAGGAGCAACCACACAGCTTGGTGTTGAGATAATTCTGCCCGGTTTATCAATCATTACATCAATATGAGAGCCAGCAATGACAATAATGATGAATGAATTCGGCATTGGCCTGTCCAATCGAGCCGAGGCATTCCTTCCACTGGACTGCTGGTGGGGGCCTCCACTGTACGCCACAGCAGCCTCCCGACGCCACCAAGTTGCGCCTCGCTAAGCCCAGAACTATTTGCCGCATTCTGGTCTCGAACAAAGCCCCGATTGGCCACGCAAGCCTTCACAACCAAATCGTCCAAAGAGTCTTGTTCTCTGTCTCTCTGGAGGCATCAACTGTCGATTTAGACTTTTTGCGCAACAGAGTTTTTCCCCTATTGCGGGGCTGCACTGACCAACCACAGCCTCGTTTCCTCCTCACGCCATCCGCTCTCGCCGACACTATTCTCTCGCTGTCTCTCTGGAGGATCTGGACTATGTCTCCTCTGGTCGACTATCCGACGCTGCCATGGTCTGTCAGAATGTAGGCGATGCGAATCCCGATATCGCCGGGCTTGGGGTGAGCTACACACGCCTTCCAGTGACAGCCAACCCGTCTAACCTCGCTGTAGATCATCCTCGCCTTCGCCTTCCAGGCCGGCGTCTCTCTGGTCCTCTCCATCTGGTCGCTGTTCCTGTGGGAATCGGCCATGACATCACTTTTCGACCCCAGCGACCAAGTCATCATCCCGTTTGGTCTCGTCGCCTCTGGTATTGATGCTTGCATAGACTTTGTCTTCAAGGTGGCGTTGTGGGTGAGCCAGCCATTTAAAAATGCGCGTGCCAAGAGGCTTCATTGGCGCGAACTCAACGTACAGTCTCCGAGGCACGGAAAAGTCGTCAGCCGTTGGCTAAACCACCTGCGAATTCTTTACAATGGTTATAACAATGATGTGGTGCTTCGCGAGCTTCAAAAGACACTAATAGACGAGATACTTGCCAAGATTAGCGATGTGCAAGTAATCAACGGTAGGTGGAATCGCGTCCTCATAGCGTGGCATGTCCTAACCGCATCTAGCAATTGGTCTTCTCATTGCTGCCCTCATACAGCACAAGTCAATGACTCTTTACCATTTACACATAGTCTATGACACAGTCTCTTTCACCGGGTAAGCCATTCACACTACAAACTCTCACCATTGCTAATGAAGAGATGATAGGGTTTCAGTTTGTGCCAGTCTTGTCAACGTTTTCGCCCAAGATTCCGACACAAAACGATCGCAAATGGTGTCTAGTGTATTACTCGCAATCGGATATACTTCCTTTGCGATTGTTTTTGGCAAACGGCTAGAGAAATGGGACGACAACATTGATGGCTACTGCTATCATACCCATGGCATCGCGTACCCAGGCGATCCGCATCCTCTCGCCGACCGGATCTACCTAGGCCTGACTTGCCTTTGGTTTCTTGGAGCCTTTTCATCATGCTTCTCCAGTTACTTTGTCAAATACAATAAGCCGCATCATCTTGCGCCAGGTATAGTGATATTTGGCATGGCCCAGTACCCACTGCATTTGTACATGGTCCTGGCCATACGGGGAGCCAACGAGAGCCTCCTGGGCGGCGATTCTGAGAACGATTGGGGTTTTGGCCAGATAGTCTCGCTGGTATTGAGTGTTTCTACATTGCTGGAATGCGTAAGGGGGTATGCGGGTAAGTATGCAAGGGACCCAGGGAAGTGCTTCGCTAAAATTTCCATTACAGAATACCGTAAGCAAAGCAAGCGTCGATTAGAGGCGCGGTTGAATGGAATAGAGCTGGAGGATGACATCGAATTACAACTGGAGCATATGCGAAGACGGAGAAAAAGCATCTAGTTCTATCGTATTAGACCGAGATGGGATGGTGGATACAGGACATGGCGTATGGGTGGCATCGTTTTTTTCGACCACAGACAATCGGTTAATGGGGCATTGGGAATTTTTCGTGAAAGCGGACACGTTTCATATTTTTCTTTGTTCTTTTTCATTGGAGCGTACCGGTTTTGAACAAAGGCATGGAGGGCGTTTTGTGTTTTGGGTTCGCCAAGGTTTGGTAGAGGGCGTATGCACCGCGTCAAGAACAGAGAGGGCTCATCAGAAGGTTCGCACAATTATTTTACTTCAGGAACATCATCCTCCACTGGTGCCACAGCCGGACAAGGCGCAATGCATTCATCCAAAATAAAGGCAGACGCGTGGGTCCTGCGTAACATCGTGAACAGGCTGCGCGAAAACCGTTACATGGTCTTGTTCGGACTTTTTGGCCTGATGGCTTTCTCTTGAGCTGTCATGACCAATCAAAACCCGTCATATGCCTCTGTGCCGACATGTTCTGGCGAAACAGAGGAAAATTGTTCACTCAAACTAATGGTCCGTGGTACCCAATGATATCTCTCGCGATGGAGTCTTCCAGACAAAGGACGGTGTCTAACACCACCCGGGTTTCTCTGCAAAGTTAGTTCACTTGTAATATAAAATATTGGTCGCCAATTTTTAATATTGGTCTCAATTCTCAGAAGTTACACATCGACTCAAGAATCTATTTCCCCCCTGCAACGGTTACTCAGAGCAATCTCAGTACCAACCCTGGGCCTTGATATCGGACCTAGGGTAGAAATATAGCGGTGAGTCAGCGAGGTGATCAGTGCAGTTCGACCAAGCAGCATTATTTTGTGATATTTTGTGCATCCGACCGCATCTGAGTTATGCACATGCCAGCAGCAAATGGGAATGGTCGTTGCCATTGACTACCCACGCACTAATCCCAATGCAGGCGTCACGTGGAGAGAATTCTCAAAATGCAGCCTGCTGCCTAACCTGGCATTCTGGTCAACAACACGATGCATGGGATTGTCAGGTCCACTTAATCAACATTGCTCACTTTTACTCAGCCTGATATATTTATTGCATTTGAATGTTTAATTTTATTCTTATTGTTCTTTGAAAGCATTTATTCCCGTTTTGGTTAAACTGACCTCATCCTTGTCCTTAGTACCATTACACAACATTGCCGATCCAACTCCGACAAAGAGAACTTGAACTCGATATAATACAAAATGCCTCTCTCTCAAGAAACATTTTCTTCACAGGGCTCTGTGGTTCAAAGCCCTGCAATCGAGCCATCTGAAAAGTACATTGAGTCCTTGCACACTTTGATCCACTCTCGCCAGGAGCTTAGATCGGGCGCTTTCATCTTGCATCAGCTGTCAGCGGCGGAGATTGAAAATAAACGACGATGCAAGAGGTGCACACGGCGTAAGATAATCCTAGTAAACCCATTGTGCAACTTTGTCTAATTGAACAGGACTTCCGGGCCCCGGCAAAAGGAGCGAATGCAAATTCCATCCTGGTTCAGTGAGAGACAAGGCAAGTGTTACACTATCAGAGCCTCGATTGCATATACTGACCTTGACTGGTATAGAAATGGACTTGCTGCTCGGGCCATATCGCTTCGACGCCTTGTCACGTTGAAACATCCCATCGACCTGACCCAAGCCCAGTCGAGAAACTCCAACAATTGTGGAGGTTCTACTCGACCCCGCCGCCCAAGGACAAAAGGGACATTCGCGAAGCAGTAGTAGTTGATTGCGAAATGGGAACTGCTAGGACCGGCGAATCCGAGCTCATCCGGTTGTCCGTAGTCGATTACTTCACCTGTGAGGTGCTTGTGGATAGCCTCGTCTGGCCCGACGTTCCTATGCTGCACTTCAACACGAGGTTTTCAGGCATCACAAAACGGAACATGGAAGAAGCGCGCCAGCAAAAGAAATGCCTATTTGGGAAGAAACAGGCAAGGAGCGCGATATGGCAGTTTGTTGGCCCCAAGACAGTAGTCATTGGTCACTCGGTCCATCATGATTTGACAGCTCTTCGTTGGATCCACACCACGGTGGTCGATACGCTCTTGGTTGAGACTGCCATAACAGGAGCGACATCAGGATTGTCCCTGAAGAAGCTCGCTCAAGAAAAGTTGAACAGGGTGATACAGTGCAAGAGGACGGGGCATGACAGCCTCGAAGACTCGATTGCTACTCGGGACCTGCTGCATTATAACATTTCCGAATCAGCAAAGTCTGAAGTCGTGGAGATTACAGCGAGTGCTTAGAAAAATAGCTCACTCAGAGCGTAAACTGGCGTCTTGAACACAATACTCAGTGGGCAGACAATCTAAAAACACCATCTAAACGTTCATCTATCGCAGTTTCGACAGTTCAATATTAATCACAGAATGGTGTTGGAGAATTCCCCACAAGCTGTCACTGGATTGGTCGAGCCAAAGCGCTATGCCCCTTTGACAGCATGCGTGTTTGCTGGGTGGTTTTCCTTTTAGCTCAAGATATTGCAAGACCCCATGTATTTTACTCTTCGTCGAATGTGTAATATATCGCTGAACTACCTTTCTTATTCCTTGGCGAAGCTACCTTCAGATTCTAATTGCTCGAGCGAATACAAATGGAGATCATTATTAATCAGACTTTGAACCAATAAAAACTTGCTGATGCAAACCCCGCTCTTGATGTTCATGCAATCATCACAGGCCACGATAACCATCTCTTGAATCCTTCAAAAGATGCCTGATTCATAATTACAAATGTCGACAACAGTTCTTTCTGAAGCCGAAGCCTTGTCTGGCTTATTCGGTGCGCTTGACATTAATGAGGGGAAGCCAAGCCCCAGACTTAAGGACTCGCGCCAAGGTCGAAATGAGCCAAGTTTGCTGGAAACAATCACCGCTCACATTCAAGCTGCTACAGCTGTTCTCGAAAAGGTGCAACGCACCAAGTTATTTATTGAAATATCTGATGGTACAAGCATCACCGAAGTTGCAGAAACCTTTTCGCTCTACAAGCAAGTCAAGAAGCTTGCAAATTTGGCCAATACATTTGTCAACACAACAGAATGCTCACTCATCAACACTGTCACGTCGCTTGGAGAACAGCAGAATGCCCAAGAGAAGTGCCTTCTATCTTACTTCAATTCTGGTATCACATCTATCGCCCAGTCGACCCTAGAAACTACCCCAGATGGCGATGGTGCTTTATGGAAGGTTGCAGAAGAGTGCTACAACCAAGCCATCAAAGAATACGGCAAGCTATATCTATATGATCCTGCAGATCTGGCAAAATCATGCAGATGCTCAAAGAATCCTGTTTCTGTTGTCGAAGAACAAGGCAGACCTCTTGTCTTATGTGATTGGCACGGGGAAAATCTCACTAAGGAAAAAATCAGAGACCGCTGGCTCCGCTTTTGGGACCAAAGACTCAGAAACTGTCCTGGTGGTCCAACGTTGTTCTTCCCTCCAACAAGCCCCTTATGTGATTCCTTGAATTGGCCTTTCAAGAGTGTCCCGAGATATCTGTTTAGGGTATATGACAAAAACAGCTCTGGGATCAGCAATAGCTACAAAGTGGCTTCGACAATGGAGCAATTTGGGGCGCCAGGCCTAAGCAAAATTGACATCTTATCACTAAGCCCACGTGAGACAGCAACCATGTTAGACACCCATCTAAACAAAGGGCTGTTCAACGGAGTACGCACGGATAATCTCATGTCTTGGAGCAGTTCTTTTTTGTTTGTGATTCAATACGCAATTTGGAGGTCTTACAAAAGCGGTCTCTCCCCAGACGAAATTCGATTTTGTGTGGTAGACACTAAAAGGTTTCCCGTTGGACAATTCGCTCATGATATCGAATTACTGCAATTGTTTGATTTCGCAGATTTCCTCAGCTACAAAGAACACAAGTTCTTTCAATTTCGACTCAAAAAGCGAGAATATTACAACGGGGAATACTTATCTCAAGGCACGCTTAATCATGCAGGTCGATCATGCACATTTTCTTTGAAAAGTCTTTTGCAAGCAGGTCTCGACAAAATATATCCAGTTTTTAAAGACGAAGAGGCTCGGTCACAATGGACAAATCGAGTAAAAGAACTTCGCAACACATGGTCTACCGAACATAAAACATCTCAGCAGGAGATAGACTATGCATTTAAAATGGCGAAAGACTGCTTTGGGGGGTTTGATGAGGTGGAAATAGCCTTGGTTATTTTGGCATTCAGGAATCGCAAGAAAAGATTTACTTGTAAATATTACCCTCCAATGATTACTCTATTTATAAAGCGATTAACAATGTGGGTAGTTCAGGAGAGTCAGTCAAATGCGCCCATTGTTTATGAGCCTATCGAGGTTCATCGAGCCCAGCAACATATAAGGGCGTGGAAAAAGTTTGAAAGAAAGAGCCACTTGATGTCACTTTTACGGACACGTTATCCTGGTTCACATGTGCTGATGCTCATCCGGTTTATGTTTGAATCATCGCAAGAGTACGTTTGATCCGTCTAAATCAATGTTCATGGGATAACCGTTAAATCCAGAGGAGCAAATCCAATCCCAAAAACTGTGTTCAGATCAAGTAATTCATAGATATATGAGCTCTTGTTGAAGTGAATTATATATGTAAGGTCAGAGGTTTCAGCGGTGGAGTCGAGGTTGTATTGTCTTCATTTAGTTCTGTACTTACATAGCGGTATAGGTTTTGACCTTTAATGTGGCACTCTGTAACGGATTGAAATTCAGAAGAACAATCGTGAGGCATTAATGTCAAACCTTCGACGTGTAAATGGTGGGAGATCGATACCTCTACGTCACATCTCTAGTTGTGGAGAGAAGCGGTGAGAACAGGCTAGATCAAATAGCACCTCTCCTTTTAGTCAGTAACTAAGTCACCACATTTCTCACTATAGTTTGTTTAATCTAAGCTATTAGACGTCATGGTGAAAATCGTTTTCATGTATTGAGTATGTCCCATTTCATCATTAATATACATTGATCGTCATCATTATCGGCGTGTTTCCCTATCAATCAAATATCCTTCAACAAATTCATCGCCTCTTTGGCCAGCTCTTTAATCTTGGCCCAAATCTGCTCAAAAAGTTCTTTGATGAACTGCACAAGGTCAAAGTCTGGCTGCCACTGGATGTGAATAGAGAAATCTTCTCCCAAAACCATGCCCTCGAGATGAACCATCAACGCTGGCCCAGACTGTTCATTGTGCCGCAATAGACTCGCGACAGAGCCGCGGAATTCGACTTTTCGGATGTCGAATAGCCTGCCTGCGTGCTGTACTGCCCATTTACCCAGATCAAGCCCCATATTGACAGCCCCCTCCGCTACTTCAACCGCGTGACGTGCCAGATTCAACTCAGCTGTGTTCTCCTGCGCGAACTTGAGCGCCGCCTCAGCAGCGTCAAAAGCTATGAACTCGCCGCATTTGGCTAGCCCATCAACTGCCGTTTGAGCGCCCGAGATGCCAGCCTGTGCAAGTCGCTCTCCATCTGCCAAGAGGTCTTTGGCTCGGTCAAAGACGCGAAGCTCGTCGCTCAGTGTTTCGGCCTTGCGCAGAGCCTCTTCAGCTCCAAGAATAAAGCCATTTTGTTCCTGTCGGATCTCCTCCAAGGCATCTATTGCCACATTCAGCGCTTTTGTCTTCAATTCACGCACACCGACAAGTGTTAACTCGGCCGAACCAATGAGTCCCTCCGCCGTCACGAAGCCGGTGCCGTGCACCACGGCCTCGGCGGCGTAAAATATTCCACGAACCACCTGCAAGGCTGCAGTTGCACTAGCTTGTGCAGCGAGTAATCCTGCTTTTTCCGCTATAAGCGGTGGGCAATTGTACCAAGGTTCTCGGTCAATAGCCCTGTTGACATTATCAATATCTCTGTCAAAGTCGTCAACACGCCTCTGTGCGTTCTCAACGTCGTGTCGCGCACTCTCAAGATCGCGCTCGGCGCTTCCAAACCCGTTCTCAAAGTCACGTCGGACCCGTTGAAGTTCGGCCTGTGCTTCGTGAATGGCGTGATCGCTATCTCGCTGCGCATCGTTTACATCGCGTTCAGCTTCCATGATGGCGGCATTGGCATCCGACCTTATGCGTTCCAGGTCCCCGGTTAAGCTGGCTACAAGGCCCTTGAATGCTTGCTCGGCCCGGTCTACATCCGCTTGAAGTTCCCTGCGAATACGCTCGGCATCTCGCTTGGCTCCTTCAAACGAATCGTCGATGCTTTTCTGCTTTTCGAGCCACACCTTGCGCTTCTCCTCAAGTTTATCAATGGCAGTTTGGCAACTTGCCTTGAATGCCGCCTCCTTCTCTTCCATGTCTTTCTTGATACTTTCGAATCCTCGTTTACTTGCTTCTTGTGCTGCAGTAATCTGACCCTCGAGCTGCTTTGTCACGTACTCAACAAGATGTTGCTCCATAACACCATGCACCTCAAAATCAGCTGTGGCCCAGGACTTGATATCATTGAGGTTGATTTGACCAGACAACTTCGCTTGGAGTTGAAGAACAAATAAATCCGACAGTTTCAAGTCTAAAAAAAAGTCAAGCTTGGGAGACGGCGTTAATGTGACGTCCAAGTGCATGCCCGCTGATGCTCCCCAAATCTCTACAGACCCATCAATAAGAACTTTTTGCGTTTCCTTAGAGAGTTCCAAGTCTAAAACAGGATCGCTTTGGGTAGCGCCGCGGATTTTGAGCGGGCCCAACTCGAATTGCTCAATGGTGGCAAATAGTTTAATGCCTATGCTGTTGACTGACGCTTTGAATGCCGCCTTTTTGCCAAATATCCGTACCTGGCCCTCAAGGCTTGTCCCTGGAGCATAGTAGGTCAAGCCTACAGTCGTACCAGTGGAGAGATATAAATTCAAGTGGTCAAAATGCACCAGGTTGGCATCGGGCGCTTCCAACTTTTCGTCAACAATGAGCGACGCAAATTGGACGAGATCTGCAATGCTGAGGTCCTCAATTTTGGCGGCTAGCAACTGCTCCTTGGGATTTTGGCTCACTTTCATGGCCACTGCAGCGCGCTTGGTTCCAATCTGTAACTCACCAGCAAGTCCAATAACACCTGGCGTTCCTGTCGCCACGAAGGTCTTGTACACGATTCCAAACTCCAGAGCACAGTTGCGAATGACAATATTCTGCCCAATATTGCATGGGTTGGTCCAATCCGTCAGCATCTGTGCATACCCGCTTGCCTGTTCAGTCGACGCCTTGAGGCCAAGACTGAACTGGAGTGGCTCTGGCTGTGTGTCGACCTTGACGTTGAGCACAGCTCGAAGGATGAGCATCGTGTCAGCGCCATCTACTTGCAATGCGATGTCAAGAGGACCAGAATAGACGGATCCGCTGAAGGAAAGGGTGCGCTCTGCTGGAAGCAT
The DNA here is from genome assembly GCA_003031705.1 of Calonectria naviculata. NCBI lineage: Eukaryota > Fungi > Ascomycota > Sordariomycetes > Hypocreales > Nectriaceae > Calonectria > Calonectria naviculata. The sequence goes on along the minus strand of NAGG01000179.1, from coordinate 161,783 downwards.
GATGCTCAAAGCTGCTTTGCCATCTGTGTAAGCCGCCTTCAGCACCATACCCTTGACGCTGCCGCCCATGAGTTGTTCAAGTTCTTGAATGCCATCAATGGCGGCGCAAAACTGAATCCCCTTGGATATTGGGTACGCAACGCCCGCATATTTGCCGTTAGGTGCTGTATGGTTAGCAGCGATCAAGGCAAGGCGCTTCAGCTCAATGTCCAGAAATGTGTCCTTCAACGCCGGTGCCAGCTTCGCAGTGCTGACAAACCCTTCTACCTCGCCGTATAACGCCCATAGAATTTCGCCTGTAGCCGTCTTTTCTGTGTAAAGGCCAGCCTTGACATTGACACCGTCGTAGCATACATGGCCAGTGATGGACATTTTGGAAGTGCGCGCGCAGTGCGTGTCAAGCTTACTGGCAATGAACACATCAAATCCCGCATCTACAATTTGGAGATTTGTGCCTTCAGCCAGTTCAATATCTAACTGGCCTATACCGCCACTGACATCGATGCCATCTCTGGTGAAGGCCAGTCGAGCTCGCGCTGACGTGTGGCCGTTAATGGTCACCTCGCCGCCTAGAGAAATGCCTTCCGAACAAATTCGGAGGTCCATGTTGTTAAAAACAACATCATGATCAAAGACATCGAGTTGAACGCCTAGGAGCTCGTGGAATATCTCGCCTACGTCATGGAGTGTGAGATTACCCAGAGTGGCTTCAACTGAATAATAGGCTATATGAATAGATTAGCAGATGTGAAGCGGCTATAGGTAGGCATTCCACATTACCTTTGCTATATGAACCTATAACCTCCAGTTCAGCTTGTCGCAATTTCATGGTCGCCCTTATATTTAAGGAAAGATTTGTTTTGCCAGGATGGCCACTGGCTAAGCGAGCTGATAGAGCGACTTCTCGTAACTAGTGAAATTAGCATGGATACATCAGCGAGAATATGAACCCTTACGGATAATCCCTTGATTCCGAACACATTTGTCCACTCGTCATCCCTCAAGAGAAGGTCGAGCTGCCAAGTACCGCCAAAACGTTCTAGTCGATACTTGAGCTGTAGTGGGATGGCGGTGCCTGGCACACTCAAATTGACATCGCCAAAAAAGGCATAGCCAAGGTGCCAAACCATACGGTTCTCTTTGAGGCTCCATGCTTTGTTACCAATGAGTTCTATACCAAGACGCCGAAATTCGAGCACATCTAAAACTTTGAGACTGATGTGATCCAGGCTGCCTTGAAGAGAAAATACTATAGGGAGGGCAAGCTTGTCATACCGTCGCTCAGACCCTAAACGCCCAGAGAAACGAAACCCAGGGTACTTTTGGCCAAAAAAGTCTCTTAGGAAGTCAGACACCGGCTCTAGTGGTCCTTGAAAGATGACATGGGTGTCAAAGTACATGCCCGCCAGTCGCCAAGCATCGTGGTCTTCAAATCGCTCCGCCTGGTACGCAAACTCCGGGTTCTTGAGAGCAATGGCGTCGAGAGCCGACCCTTTTAGTGTAGGAAAGACGTGACCGAGAGACAATAGTCCGTCAGCAGCATCTGTCTTGGGTCGCATGACATCCGAATATGGGTGCATGAGACTACTTGTATGGTTATACACTATTACGTGGGCCGGAATCAATCCGAACAGCATGGCATCACCGGCGATGGCAATATTAGCAGGTGAATCATGCATGTCGCTGACGACCTCGTGTTGTTGGTGTCGTGCAGCATCTTTGCATGCATCTGTAGATTCTTTCCTTTCAACGGGAGCCGTGAGGCGGATTTGGCCACCTTCTTCGTCTACGGAGACCATGTGCAGATTGGTGACCATGATGCCACCTAACTCAACACTAGAAGGCATCTGAGGCGGAAGGAAGCTGTAAGCTGGTGGGGGCGATGGTAGCTCATCAGCATAAACCTCTTCCACTCTAGCTGTCTTGACGACCTTGTGGTTACCCTCGTCGTCCTCGCTGGTTGCTTCTGAGCGCGATCGCTTGAGGGAAGAACTGCCATTTTGGTATTGCCCATCGCTGTTTCGGGGGCATTGAACTCCAGAAGATTCCTGCCGCTGTTTTTCGAGCTCAAATTGCTCTAACTTGCTAATTTTTGATGGTCGACCATCATGTTCTGCGCTCTCTGATGAGCGGGCACGCTTGTTGGTGGTGCCCGCCTGCTGGGGAATAGTGCCTGCTGAATCCTCCATCTTTGACGATACAGCACGATAGGTTTTGGAAAGAAAAGAAGAAAGAGAGATTAAATGGAGAGGGAAAGTTTAAACACATGAACATGTGTACCCAAAGAATTATTCTGGAAAATAGCAGAGATGAGTGACCAAGTTTGCGCTATTTAGCCGTTATCAATAGTTGCTGGATACTCTGAGGTGAAAGCACAGCTGACATTCCTGTAAAATCAGAGGCCTCTCACTGAGTTTAGTTTCGCCCAAGCTGAAGCGCAATTGCGTTTTATCAAGCCATAACTGATCCAGTCCTTCCAGATTCGGCTCATTCGGCCACTCCGTTACGATAGTCGAGCTGATTGCATGCGTACGCGGCAATATTGCCGTCTCGTGCTTCTGTTTAGGACATTCAGCTCCCCATTTTCTACCCCACTAGATCAATAGTTTCCTCGCCCGCTGCAGGTAAATCACCCTGCATGGGAAACTGCAAGTAGTCACCCTGCGGGTCAAGCCTTTGGTCGCTAATTGGGAAATTGTGGAGTGCGGGATTTCCATTATTGCTTTCTAAAAAGAAAAAAAGAGCCAAGCGCTGGCACGGCTCATTGGCTGCAATTACAGGGGTCTCATGAACTATTGAATCCACGCGACCAGGTCCTCTTAGCTGAGCTACCCTGTGCAAGGTGGCTGACGACCTGTGTGGCAGACCTCCTGGCGCACTGCCTTGAATGATGGCCGACCTGAGAGAGCTCATTTTCACGCCTTAAATAAATTATACAGCCACTAAAAGACAAATATCAGGGACTTACTCGATTCTCTAACACCTCCTTTCAATTCAATCTTTTTTGCTCGCACCATTACAATGGAAGCGGAAACCACATTCGTTCACGCCAATTTGGGCTATGGCATGCCTATTTTCAAACTGAACAAGGACCTAGCAAAGCCAGATGATCGTACGAAACGTCGGTTTGTCCCTTCTACCCGTGGTACATTATACTTCAGATTGAGTGGGAACTCGATGTATACAATCAGCGGGATCTATGGGCAAAGTGGGCCTTTTTATTTGGCTGTTACCTTTGTCCGTGCCTTAGCAGAGGGCAAAGCAAGCTTCAACGACGATGAACTTGATACATCAACATACCTTCAAGATTTGGAGTTTCTCACCAACAACACCCACTTCTGGAAAGTACAGGCGAAGGCATCTAAAGCAGAGAGTGTGGAAGTAACAGGCCGCGATGACAATGGTAATATAAAATCGTTTAAGTGGCCTAAGCAATATCGGGAGCGTATTAAGCAACTACTCGCTGACAATCTCAACAATCATCGCCCTGGGGCTAAACCGACGCGTTTTTCTGGAGTCCCTGGAATCAAACTGTACATCCAACCACTAGGAGATACGGACAACCTTAAAGTTGACACCTTGAAGGAACTGGTCAATGAAATGTGCATTGAGTATCAGCAAAATAATGTCGGCTACGGTATTGAATTAGCCGAAGACAACCCCCAAGATGATAAGATATACATATCAACCGATCCTTTTCACCTCTATAGCACATGGGTCACAAAACAAGATTGGAACAAATACATGACGTGGCTGGGTACGTACAATCACCTCCCAGCCGTTCGCAACTTCCCTTCCGGATCAAAACCATGGATGACAACAGTGGTGAAGAAAGTGCTTGAGAAAGATAAATGGGTGAAGGAAATGGTTTACGACTTGCATAAATTTGACCTGGAAAAGGAAGCTGCAGTAACGCTCCAACGCCCGTTCAATGAGCTGAACATAAAACCATCCAGCGGCAGGAAAGTCAAACGAGACGACATGTTACGATTGCGCATGATGGGAAAATGGATGGGGGCGGATAAAGCGTTTTCGGTAGATGATTATAAGCGCACTCTATCAGCTAATCTCAGCACTATGAAAATGTTAAGAGCTGTCAAAAAGCGAAGCGGAGGTCAGGACGCCATCATGGGAAATGTATCAGCAAATGATGTAAGGCACTCACCCCAGCTCGCTATGGTCATTGTTGTGATACTGATCATTTTCTTCCCAGATTGCTCGCGAAACTGGTTGGCAAATGGGACCCTTAACCACTAGGGATGATGCTTCAGCAGGTGGCAAACTGCATGGCCCAGGATGGGTTGCTGAATGGCTCCATCTATCGGGATTCGCGTTCGGCGGATTCGATGAAGAGGATGACGCATATACCACGAGCCAAGTCCCCGAGAACTTGGTCTTCGGCACAGGCGAGTGCAATTCGTTCATGACACGCTATGAGATGGGGTGGCAAAAACTGTTCTACGCAGAGGATAAGCTAGAGAATGACTACAACAAAGGAAATCCCCAATGGAAATCGGGAAAGTTGGTCGTCATGACAAACCATGGTCCAAATGATGACACCAGCGTCTCTTTCGATGTACAGCATGACGGAAACGAATTCACATTGGAAAGCTTTAACCTTTCTGATGGACAGGAGGGCGACAATCTCCAAAATGGAAACGATGATACGCGTTACCTTAAACAGAGGATAGCCACCAACGCCGAGACAGAATGCTCGCTCCGCAAACTACGCTCGATAAGCCGTCAGAATCCATTTGTAGCCTATAGAATTCACTACAAGCTGCAAATGGAAGGAACTTCCCGGCTTCTCGGCCGTAACGCCATATCGCAATTTGATTTCTATCCATTCCGGCGGCAACTCTACCACAGGGCCGAGGCCGACCTTGACGAGCGGGTATTTGAATTGCTCAAAGAAAAAGCTATCCGCAAGTTGAAAGCGGAAGCCTTGAACGCTATACCGGCTGAGCCCGAGCAAAATAAAGCTCGAAACCCGCTTTCTGATTGCTTCAAGGAAATTGATAAAGCTATGGGTAAGAAAATGAGTAGAGACGATGCCATCGAAGAAGCAATACGTGCGCCGAGGAAGAGGCAGTACGCCTCAGAAGAGATAAAGACGAAGCTTGGCGACCTCATTGGCGAGGCATCCAACGAGTATGGTGAGCCCATCAGATACGAGGCTGCTAAGAAGCTCAAGGTGACAATGGGCTGGGAATTGGGAGACTATAATATCAATATTCCAACGAATTATGATCAACATGCTGCAAAAAAGGACGGGAAAGAGTTTGGAAATAAGAAGGGTAAGTTGAAGGGAGAGGTTACTATAGGTGTCGCCGGCGAGGGGACAACATTCGAAGACACAGTGGACAAGAAACTCAAGGTTGCAACGGAATTTTTGAATTAAATATACAGCTTGTTATGAAATATAATGGGGGAGGCTGAAATTTGGATTTACGCTAGTAGGCTTGGTGAGTGGCCTGGATCAAATTTAGCTCAGTTTCTGGAATCAATATCTCCGTAATATGCTCGTTGTTAAAATGCGGTGAGTTCAGCTAATTGTGCCTTGCACTGCCGCACATAAATGACGCGTATGGATAATCATATCATTCTCCACCGTCCGGACTTGGGGTTGGCCACATTTAGAGACCCTAGCGGCAAACAAGTCGTCGTCGTCCTCCGCAGTCACGATATTGAGCTAACTGAGCGGAAGTCATTTAATGATGGGACTTTCATATGATATTAAATTCCTTGATCTGTCAAGGCACGTATCATTGCCCGTTTTATGTCTGGTTTGATGCGCCATCTTTTGGTCATAGGAGCTTCCCAAACTGTACATCACGCCGTGGAGGGGCTGACATCTGTTGGTTGTAGTGTTGGGCTTCTTGTTTTGCCAGCCTATCAACTCAACATTCTGGCCCGGCGGCTAAATTCTGCCAATGATGGGTTTCGGATCTGTGCAATGCCGATGCATCCAAAACAACTGTTGGTTCTAGGATTTCTAGGCAGAATCCTGAGCGACGCGATGATCAAATACCACTTCCACGCGACGATAGTTTTCATGGTAAATTCTTTATTTTGGTTATTTTTACTTTCTCGCTAGTTTTATTCTATTTCTTCTATACTCAACTTTTCAATATGGCTTCCCCTATGCAAATGAGCAATATTGCTAGATCCAAATCAGAGGCCGAGCGCCAGATCAGGCAATTGATGAAAGACCGAAAAATCTACGGGGAAAGAGACGGGTCTTCTTTCATGCGAGATAATTTGGAACAGACACTTGCAATGTATTCATTATTCCAATATACACACTTGGTTGACTCTAATAGTAGCACAGAATTTCGGATTCACTTTACCAGAAGCCAACACACTTCCTCCTCGAACTCATTCAAAATGCAGACGACAATAAATTCTCAACGAGCCTAGTTCCCAGCCTCACAATCACTCTATCCTCAACGGGCGGGTCCCGATTTCTACGGACAGATTGCAATGAGCTGGGTTTTACTTTAGGTGACGTCGATGCCATAACTCAAGCAGGATACAGTTCGAAGAAAAATGTCACCAACGGTCAAAAGGGCTATATCGGTGAGAAGGGAATCGGATTCAAGTCGGTCTTCAAAGTAGCCGATGTCGTTGACATAGTCAGCGGGCACTATGAGTTTCAGCTTGACAGAACCAAACGACTCGGTATGATTGCACCAATCCTCTCAGATTTCCCAAAGGAGCAAAGGATCATGGATCATACTCAATTTCTTCTCCACCTCCGAAGTGATACAGATTGCAATAAGATCCAAGGCGATTTGCAAGCCATCGAGCCTCAACTTTTGCTATTTCTCAGAAACATTCGGCGATTGGTCATACAGACACGCGACGTGAAGAAGAGGTATCGTGTGTCGACCCACAGAGCAGGAACCGTACTGGGAGAGGTAATGATCATATCTTCGAGATACCAAGATGGTAGTTCCGATCGGAGAATGAGATATGCTGTGGTACATCGCCTTGCTCGAGGAATGCCAGAAGACTCGCTTCGGCGAGGTGTCACAAATTCTGAAGTAATACTGGCATTCCCAATCGCTGATTCCGAGAATTTCGACTTTGGAACACAAAAGGCTTTCGCTTTTCTCCCGATTGATGATTTTGGCTTCAAGGTTTGTGCGGAAATTTTGGGTCATAAAGCCTCCAGTTCAATTGCTGACTGTTGAAAATGCAGTTCTTAATCCATGCCGACTTCCTTCTCGTTGCTAGCCGTGAAGGTCTAGACTATGATCGGAAGTGGAACCTGGAGCTTCGGAATGCTATACGGAGAGCATTCATGAGAGCCATCCATGGTTTCGCAGCGGTACCAGCAGATGACCCGGAAGGAAGTGTCCGATACAGCTGGCCCAAGTACATCCGACACCATAGAAGTTCACATGAGTTCTGGAATGAGCTGGGCCAAGCCATATTAAATGATCTTGGTGAGATGAGAATCCTTGAATCATGCGATCCCACCGCTGGTTATAGCAAACCTTCTGAGCTTCACTTCATGCCTGAGGGATTTCGCTTTGATGGCAGTTCTCTTTTTGATTGCTCCTTTGTTAGGGGAAGGCATTTATCGTTCCGATACGACGTCGTTTATGAAGAGCTTAAGCTCTTGAAAATTCGAGCTAGTAGCCTTGAGGACCTTTGCGAAGAATTTTCTCTGTGGATCGCGGAAATGGGCGAATCAGGGTTGTCTGCTAAATCGGAACAGTGGCACGAGCAGGTAGCCTCTTTGTTTTCCGATCAGCCTCTGTTTAAGGATTCGCTTGTCAGGCTGCCCATAATTCAGCTTAGAGACGGTTCTTGGGTCGATGCCAACACGCCACACCTGTATTTGGAATCCGAATCTGGTGATGAATACATCCCTGAAGGCATCAACATATCAATCGTCCATCATGAAGCCTCTCAGAGCCCATTAAGAAGGCGTTTCTATAAATTTTTGGGCATCGAAACCTATACCCCTCTGCTGGTCTGCCACATGATCCTTGAACTGCATGCTGGAAATGCTTCCAGTATCAAAGATCGCGCACCAGAGGACTTGGTAAAGGATGCAAAATATCTCTTCACGCACAGGAGTCTTCTCGGGAAAGAGGGTGCACCAGAGATATATTTCCTCGTTACTAACCAAGGCGTGTCTTCTCGGCGCAAGGTTCAGATTTATGTGCTTGATCCTAAAGCTAAGCCAAGCCTCATCGGCAAATACAAAGATACGCCTGCAAATCCATTTTACATATTGGACCAAGTATACGAAGAGGCCTACGCCGAAAATCCCCCGGTCAGAATCGCATTCCAAAAATGGCTTTTGAAGTCAAAGCAAATCTCCAATGTTCCAATGCTCATTCGAACCCACTTCCCAACACCTGAATGGATGTTTCTACGGGATACTAATGTCACAGACCTGCTGTTGGTCGTTGAGCAAGCTTGCAAAATTCCTGGAGATTATGATCGGATTGCAATGGCTATTCCTGAGATCCAAGTGGAATGTCGGGATGGTACCCGGCGTCCACTTGCCGAGGTGGCCATCCCAACTCAAGCTCTTGAACAGGCATGTCCACATCTTCTCTTTGCCGATCTACCGAACCCCGAAAAATGGAAATTTCTCGAAAGGTTCGGAATTCCCACTGCGCCCAATACAGATGCAAGATTGCGTGAACTAGATGCATCGACTAAACTTCCAATTGAATTGGTTAATAAAGATATCGTTCACGCTTGTTATCGCGGGCTCAGTTTTAGTCCGGCACAAGACAAGGACGTGATTATGTGAGAAAAACGTTATGGATAATATTTGTAAATGAGACTAATACATGGCATTAGACAAGCATTTGTTTCAAAGCCTCTAGTGTTCATCGCTCTACCTCAACCAAGATGGGCAACTCACAACTCGTGTGTCTGGACTGCACCATCAGTGTTAAGGCACATCACTCGGCTTTCGAATCGTTACTCTGACTGCCAGAGGCTGTTTTGCGAGTATTTGAAAGTAACTTCTGCTAATGCAGAAGATGTGGTGGATGAGCTCTGTCTATTGCAGGGGCGGAGTGTCGAAGTTGTAGAAGCCCGTTACGAAGAGCTCCTAATTGCCTTGGAACGCTATCTCACTGGCACTCCCGGCATGAACGCGAATCACCTTTCAAGAATCGTGCACACCAGGGTGTTCCCGGTTTTGAAAGGTAGTACCCAGTCCCAGCCACCTGGCAGCCCAGAAGTGGTTCTCAGATCATTGCAAGATTCAAATTGGTTCATTCCAGACTCCTTTCCCTTGGAGATGGCCTTTCATGGCAAGGCCAACCTCCTGAAACTCTCGGTGAAATCAGTAGGGGCTCTAAAGCCCCTTTTTGCAAAGCTAGGATGCGAGATCAAATATCTTTCAAAATCAGTGAAAGAGAAGTTCATGCTTAAAGGCCTGGAAGTACGCGACATGTTGAAAGAGCAAGACCTAGAGCTCCGCTTGGCATACATTTCTCGGTAATTATTTTTCTTAACCACCCAACCCAACTTCAGCTGACGAGCTCTCTTAGTCTTAATATGTCGCCAGGGGCTACCTTTACTCAGACGACAACGACGCTCCGAGTTTGGTCTGTCAGATCTGTGACGACAATTAGACGCCTTGGTTCCGAGAAAATCGAACAGAATGATAGCTTTGTTGAAATTAAAGACAAGGATGATCGTATGGATATATATTTCCGCAGTGAGCTGACCCAATACGGTCAAGCTCAAGCAAAATCAAGACTTGCCGAGCTTTTCGCGAAAAAGTACGAGGTCAAGCCCCAGGACAACCACCTCCTCCATCTTATTCTGGATTCTCCACTCGAACAGTTACCCTACATCATGGTTTCTCATAATCGGTTGTCGCCGGATGAGAGCAATCTACTCTACCAAAAATATGTATCGAGAACAGGTGGAGAAAGCGATGCAGATATAATGGATCTGGATGGGCGATGGAGTGAACTGCCACAAAATAGAATACAACGGCATCTCGTTGGCAATCCCGACACAGACCACAACATTGAACCACGGCAATCACATAACGGCCATTCACATCCTTTGGTCCCACCTGACCCCCGGTTACAAATAAGGCATTCCCTGCGAGACCTAGTGCCCTCGCTCCAGTCTAGATACGAAAGCATTACCAATAGTGCGAGGAGCTTTCGAGTATCCAAGAGCCATATAGCACGAGGTTCTCGCCACACACGTCGGATGAGCGAGAGAATTCAGGCAGCGTTGGATTCTATTGCACAAAATTCAAGGTCAACCGATTCCTCGCTTTCTATTCTTACGGGGGAAAATCTACCAAAATCTTTTGATGTGGCGGGCGAAAACGGCGAAGCAGATTCCGACTTGCCAGCCGTTCCAAGTGCTCAGCAGGTTACAACCAGAAAAATTGGTTTTCTCGGAGAGGCCTTTGTAAGTCGACTCTTTGAAATGTGCGGTGCGCCTGTTTTAATTGATTTGTTAGATTGATACACTGTTTGGCGGTCGGATTGGCGACTGGACATTTGAGAATTGGACCAGCAAGATGCGAGTCGAGAATGGGCATCCTTCTTTTGATGAAAAAGAAAAACATTTTACTGACTTTACCTACGCTGACCACCGCGGCTACATGAGAGCATTCTTTCGAAACGCCGGAATGGATTTAAATCCAGAATGGTCTAATAACACGACGTATCACCTGGAGGTCAAAACCACACTTGGTGATTGCAGCCAATTATTCCACGTCAGTCAGAATCAATTAAACATGGTAAGACCTCCAAACCAAGTTTCATATACCATTGCTCAATTGTTTTCTTCGGCAGATGCAAAGATTTCGCAACAGCCCGACTCACGCATATATTCCCCTCAGGGTCTACAACATTGAAAGTGACAATCCCGGCCTCAGGTTATACCCGAGCCCTTGGGACCTTTACCTGCAGGGTGGCGTCCTCAATTTCATTTCTACAAGTGGATACCAAGTACACCAACTACAGCCGCCAGCGTAGCGGGTTCGGTTTGAGCTCGGTTTCGGTTCGAGCTGAGCATATGGCACATGTGACCTTGGTTGATCCGCATCATGCTATGCTTCTTTGGTATTGCCCTGGCTGGCAGCACGTGGGACTTTTGCCCACGAAGGCGGCGCTGCTGCACAGCCCTCCACTTGGTAGGGCAGGCCTGGAATCAATGGCTGAGACGCTGGGTCTGTGTCATCTGGCCCGAGCTTGCGGGCAGAAACATTGATGGGCAAAGGGAACCCAATCGACAGGTGCGGCGGGGACTCGTTAAATTGCTGGGCTGGGTGAAGACCACATGGTGGTCTGCGATGCAGCAAAGCGAGGCAATCGTTCCACAAGGCTAGATGCCCAATTATATCTCCACGGGGATCCTCGTGTTTCGCATTGTGCTGGATTTAGCCCGGATGTGAATTCTCGGACTAGCTTCACACGCAGCTGCGTCCCTGATCTCTGGGCCCCCCATTTGGATGCGACGAACCACCCACCGGATGTGTCGGGAGAGAGACAATATTGAGAGTGACACTGGATGTGGCTTTTGCGGATAAATTATACGCGTTTCGGGGGCATCACGGCCTGGGTTGTTCCGGTGGGTAAAAAGATCTTGGCCTTTGGGGGGGATGTCGGGATGGTGGTACCCGCTCGGGAGATTTCCAAAAGGCCGATTCCCCCAACATCACGGCATTCATCGTCTGATCGAGAATTCTCCGACTGCGAACCTTATCCGTATAGAGCGGAACGGACGTCGGGAAGTCTGTTCAGCCCGCATGCTTTTTGCGGTTCCTTGTGCCTGGCCCGGATATCGGCTGAGCCTCATCCCATGGCGCATCTGGGCCTGTCACGGTTAATCAATAATGAAGTACATTATGAATGGGGTTTGGCAGTAGCGCGAACCTTATGCATGCGAGTCACTCTCTAAACGACGTCAGTATGGGAAAGCTACCGCGACTTGATCCGTCCATTTGTGTTCGTGAATGACGATTCGTTGCCCATCCAGTCAATCGGGGTCCACTTGTGTTGTGTCATTGAGCGAATTAGCTCAGCGGGACCTGGTCATTCATTCATTACGCGAGCAATTAACCCAGTTGAGTCTTGACGAGGCCTCTCTTGGCTCTCCCGTGCCTTCACTGTCTGAATTGTTTCACAACGCTACCGTCTCGGCGGCGACTAGGCGAGGTTTCCGGATAAGCGCTAACGGCGGCCTTGCCCAGCAAGACATGATACGATTGCGATTTGGAATCTATTCTAGTGCTGTCTCAAGAGACGCATTCCCGCGCGGGCTTCATGCGAACTCGCGCAGGATCCCCGGTAAACTCTATTTCCCCTGCGTCGTGTTGATGGTCACTGGCGCCGCACAAGCGTCCGCGCTGAGATTAGTGCGCCAAGCTAGGCCGGGAGCAGTTATGCGCTCATTGGCGGAATCGCAAGAAAAGGGGGCTCGTTATTAGACTAAATTTATGACAATGAATGAACATCTGGCGTGGCAAATTGTTAGCATCTCAGTGGTAGTGGAATCGACAGCCTTGGCCGGGACGGCTGACGGATAACTGCTCCCCGCGCTAGTTGATCGTATCTATCTAGCAGCCGTGTCCCTCCCGCGTTTCGTTCCTTTTCCCGCCATGCCATTCGTTTTGTTGACATCGGGGCTGCACCACTGTAGGGCGTAAGATCCTCTCCATGCCTCAATGGCTCTGGCACCCTCTGCGGGGGCCGTTCTGGTAAGCTTCGAGATCTGTTGGATGTTGTTTGTGAGCGGGCAATTCCCTCACTGCATTTCAATCTACCATTCAATCTGCGCATGAACTCGGCTAACCGACCCGCAGGCCACCATCTACGCTCTCATCGCCATCGCGGCGGCCATGATTGTGGCCAGGCTCTATTTGCGCCTGGTTTTGCAAAAGGCAAAATTGCTCCTCAGCGACATAATCATGATAGTCGCCTGGTGTGCCGCAGTCTCTACCGCCTCGTTTGATATTGTTTTTGAGAAGACGGGCATTCTTTCTCCCGATATTTATTACCCACTCATCAATTTCGACCGCCCACCCGATGTTCTTTCCTACGTGTTAAAGGTATTTCCGCGATATTTGCCTGCAACACTCATGGCTCCAATCTCTAACTGGAATTTCTTCAGATGACCTGGGCCTCTGTGCTACCCTTCTTTTCAACTCTCTACCTGAGCAAGGCCTCGTTGCTTGCAACCTACTTTCAACTATTTCCCATTTTCATGGTCAAGAGACGTATTGTCTTGTGGGCCGTTACCATCTATGTTGCGAGCGCATACGTTGTTTCTATGTGTCTGCAACTATTTTTGTGCATGCCACTATCACGCAACTGGTAATTATACTTCTGCTCGCCATTGCACTGGCTTCAACTTTTGCTAATATATCTTCAATCAAGGGAGGCTATTAATGAAGAGAATCTCTGCCCCACGTGGGCACCTAAAATTGTTTTCAATGTGGCTTGGAGTATGAATTTTGTTGGCAGCGTAGCAAGTAAGTCGATTTATTCTTTCTTTCATGTCTTGCATGATGACTAACCTTATTGCGCCAGTTTTCACATTGCCATTTTCGATCCTCTCAAACATCACACTTAGCAGAAAAATGCGACTGGCTGTCTACAGTGTCTTTTTAATAGGCCTTGTAGACATTGCCTTTTCGCTCACACGATTCCTTACCATAAAACTTTCAACCCCCGGAACCCGCAGGCCCATGACTATGATTGGTGAGTGACTTTATCTGTCTCTAGCGCTTTTGATTATTGTGTCTGTGATCTAACACATAGTTTGAATAGAGTTATGGAGCAGCCTTGAAGCCTATGTTGGGCTCATTGTGGCTTGTATGCCTTCATTACGACCATTTCTCCGCCATAATTGGGGAAAGACACCTGATTACAGTTACGAAAACCAGAGGCCCATCAGATCTGACCCGTCCCGTCGGATAGATCAGAATGGGTTTACAGAAATCGACGACGCGTCATACATGGGCGCCAGTGGAATAGCCGCGAGTCAGAGAACCGTCACGAACCCGGAGTCTCCGGACCATGATTTCGACAGCGAATTGGAGGATAAAAGGAGAAGCCAAAGCGATATTGAGCTTGTCACTGTGAATGCAAGAGCATTGGAACATGAGCAGGCACAGGCACACGTATAATAAGTGTTTTTTGGTCTTTAACATTATGATATATGATACCCAGGATTTCTTTCTTACTTTATTCTACGATGATTACCTGCGATGTGTAAATTGAGGGGAGTGAGATGAGCTAGACGTTAGTTGTTATGAGGCTGAAAATCATGCGCCCGATGATATGCATTATCCTCCGGAATATTGTGTGGTTGATAAATCTCCCCCGCTTGTAGAGCTGCGACAGCCTTGTCATATTCTTGATACGCGTATTCCTGGCAATCGTGCCCAAAGATCCAATTGGGCCGGGGCAGAGTGACCAAGCTGGTGTCCTTTGCAACTTCGGCCCAATCTGTCTTGTGCCACATATTTCGGGTTTCGAGACCCATCTGTTGCATGAGGCTTGCTCTTTTGTACCTGATCGCCTCCGTAGCCAGAAGGGAGGTCTTGACCCCAGCCTTTTTACCGAGCTCCAACGCGATGGCCAGTGTTGCTGCGTCTTCGATGGCTTGGGCGGCACCTTGGCCAGACGTCGGAAGGAATGGATGTGCGGCATCACCAATTACCATCATTCGCCTACCTGGCGAGACCCATGTGTCTAGAGCGTCTCTCCATAGGAGCTTAAAGTCAATCAGATGACCCTGAGGAGTTTTTCTCGCGATCTGCTCAATTTTCTCCTTGAATGGCCAGTCCTCAATCACCTTCAGCATGTCATCTACACTGCCTGGGAATGACCATGATTCCTCGATTTCGTATGAGTCCTATATTCCGATAGTGAGCATAATCGTTGCGTGTCGCACTCGGGAATACTTACTTTGTGTGTGCACATCCAAAAAGCTTCCTTTCCGTTTTTTCCCGTGCCAATCATAACATGCACATCCTTGCCGAGGTACACCAACGACTTATCGTGCACTTCTGTGCCCTCAAGCAACCATTTAGTTTCGGGGTCAGCACGGATATCGTCGGCATTAAACCAGGCGCGATACATGGCATAACCAGACGATACTGGCGAAAGATCAGACTTGGTCATTGCACTTCTGGCTTTGCTGTGGACACCATCTGCCCCAATGACACAATCGGCCGAGATTTTGACTCCGTTGACAACAACGCCAGCTTGATCATCGTCTTCCCAATAGGAAGTAATGCGGTTCCCAAAGTGGAATTGCACACCCAATTCCTTTGCGTGCTTGTAGAATACCATGGCTAGCTCTCCTCTGTGAGCAAGATAGCCATAAGGATAACCATACCCATCCATGTTACTTGAAACAAGAAGCTCTCCCTTATTGTTGAAGATGTCCATTTTCTCGGGCTTGTTCACTAGAGGATATAACTCTTTATCCACAGAGCCATCCCCCCATTCTTTGATAATACGCGTAGCGTTCCAAGGAATGCCCAAGCTATCGCCTTCAAGATGTTAGAAGAAAAATACAACGCAACGAATTAATTTGCGACTTACCTATGGGTTTCAACTCCTTATGTTGCTCAAATGCTACCACTGTATGTCCCTTTCGTGCACATTCGATAGCCAAGGAGAGACCTCCAAGACCTAAGCCGACGATGATTACTTTGATTCCGCTAGAGTTTGGAGGTGCAACCCCATCAGGTCCCGAAGCTTTCGTATGTGTCATATTTCTGATGGAATATTTGCTGAGTAAATATTAGCTGGGCAGATTGTTTGTGCTCATTGTAATGAGACGACAGACCGCTGACCTGTATATATTCATTTCGTCATTATTCATATCATACGAATATGGTGTCTTGAGCTTGTGGGGGAATGGTAAACCCCACAAACTCTGTTCTACCCCATCGTGTGGGGAAATGACATCCCCACCCAGGAATCAGGGATGGTTTCAATATTAATAGGTGGGGTCTGTGTTATCTTCATATTTGGTAAACAGGGAATACTTGCAAGCGTTTTCTCATCATGTCTTTTCATCATATATTGAGTAGCATCCAAGCGAGTGGAAACCTATTGTCAAGAGAAATGGGCAACAGCATTGCTGATTTGAACGACTTTAGTGATGAAGGGCCGTTTGATGGAAAGAATATACAGTCTGAGACAGCCTGGGCCCTGGCTCAAAAGCTCATAACTGATTGCAATCAATTAATTTCGGTGCTTACCCCTCGTCGTTTTCAAGCCTTGAAATATGCCTGCTCAGGAGCTTTACCCACAGCCATCGGCATTGCGGCCCACTTCCGAGTCGCGGATTTAATTGAGGATGCAGGTGGAAAAGCCTCTGTAGCTGAAATTGCTAAGAAGGCAAGGACAGATGAGCGAAAGCTGGGTAAGTTGTTTGTTTATTTCCTTTGAATTATTGTATGTCGCTCGAGCCATAACTTTGCTAATGGCTTCGACAGAGAACGTGTTGCGAACCCTGTCTTGCTACAACATGTTTGTTCAACAAGAATCTGGGATGTATGTGAACAATCGGCAAAGTCGAGTCTTATTGCAAGACGAAGGGGCTTCTGAGTTGATTGAATTTTAGTACGTGTCGGTATTGGTTTGGAACGCTAAAAAAGATTCCCAACTAACCAAAACCAGCGCTTTAACACTTGGTCGCTCATTTGATGGCCTCTTACCTCTTATGAGTGACCCTAAGAATATGCACACGATAGATCCTCGGAAGGGAGCATTTAGTAAAGCTTATGGAGTTCCTATGGGTATTGCAGATTGGATGATGCTACCATCAAATCAAAACGTGCTGTCTCAATTCATCTCGGGAATCCCATGGCTGAGTAAAATATCAGCGGCGGAGACTGTTTACGAGTATGAGTGGGACCAATGGGGGCTAACTGCCCATATTTGTGATATGGGATGTGCAGATGGAGGAATTATGTCGCATCTCAAGTCTAAACACCCGTCGATGCGGATAACTTGCCAAGATCTTGAACCCGTACTGGAGACTACTCGACAGGTAGGCAGGGCAACAGCCATAACCAACTTGATTCTAACATCAACTTCAGGTTATGCAGAAATCTCATCCGCACTCTTTGGAAAATGGAGAGATTTTAATCCAACACCATGACTATTTCACACCTCAGCCTGTTTTGGCCGATGCGTATTGGTTACGTGGAGTGCTGTAAGTCTTCTCCGTCAATATTTCAAACGAGTAGCTAATATTACTTGATTTAGTCATGATTACTCCGACGAGGATTGCACAACAATTTTAAATCATCTCAAACCAAGATTGCGGCAAAATAGAGAGGCTCGAATTATCATCAACGAAATTGTACAACCAGAGTTTGTAGTCGAAGGGGAAAAAAATCGACTCCCCGCCTCATGTGCAATTCAGGAGACGCAGTCTGCTTTCCCTGAAGTGACTACATTAATGCAGCTTCATACAACTGCGTTTTTGGGCGGGATTGAGCGCTCATACAAAGAATTCGAACAATTACTTTCCAAATCTGGTTATAGGATTGATCGGTTCAAGAAGTTGAACTTTTTTACTGCCATCATGGAAATAATGCTAAACGAGTAGTGGCGACTCGAGCAGTACATGATTGTTATATATAATTTATTTATTAATAAAAATAAATTCTTAAATAATTTTTAAATCAACTTAACGTAAATAATCGAAAAGTAAAAATACCTTATAAAGAGAAATTTATCTAAGAAATCAAAGATAATTAATTATATTATTATTAGCTAAGAAATATAATTAAATTTGCAAAGCGTATCTATATCTAGGTTATCAGCAAAAGGAGGAGATTACAGGGGGCAAGAAGATAAAGGAAATGCTAGAAAAGCAATAAAGGGCATCAAATATAACTAAATGTTATAACTAATGCTTTATTATAGATAATCTATATTACATTGCTACATCTTATGGGGATAACCTTTCGGAAGCATCAATTTCTGGAGTATGTATGCTCAAGGTGTTAGCAGCTGGACTGGCCCTCACATATGTTCTTTGTGAGTTGATCATTGACCTAATGATTTGTGTTTTGTTAAATAATGTTATTGTGTGGGACGATTTAAATTTTGGGAAATCCATCATCACTTTTTAACGTATTTCATCTTTAGGCTTAGCCTTGAGAGCGCAAGGTTTCGTCATAGATTGAGTTGTTACGAGGCCACGATGGGGCTGTGTCTCTGTGAATGTGGGACTTCCAATGCAAAGCAACGTCATTAGTGTCTCAAACTTGTTGAATATTAATTCTGTAGAACTCACTACGGGATTGCCCGAAATCTGCCAGAAGTTAGGCTTCTATCACCGGGTATTACTCCTCAAATCACCCAACCAATTGACATCATGGTGTACATGTACTAGAAACTATCAAGCTGATGAAGTTATTTTTGAGAGTGGAGGAGAAAAATGTGGTTCAGAGTACTTTTATTGACATTCTAGCGGGGTGGCTACTAATTCTACTGTTGCACAGCATTGGACTGTTTGCCTTACGAATTAAATTTGACCTTTTCCGTAGGGTGGCATGCATGGAAGGCCTCAAACCTCACCAATTCCATGCGATAGGGAAGTGCTTACTACCACCTCGTGATGTTTACAGCCCTCTCAAAGAGGTTTTGTGAGTGGTCACTGATACCCAGAGCTGCTGTCAAGGAAAAAAGGCGCCCAATCGGCTAATCCGTCTCGGAGAAAACCGCCTAGATGTACTACTCTGACTGGCGTTGAGAAGGTAATGGAGAGGATCCGGTGCCCAATTCGCACTTTAAACTCGCACGTAAGGCCGATGCACAAAATTTAGTCACAAGGCCAAATTACAAAAAATATCAAAGTCAGAGGGGGCGATTGTGTTGTTCATGCGTGATGCTTGGCACTGCCAGCTGCCACGTCATGCATAAGCATAGTTACAGTAAATTAGTGGATAGAATAATTGTGTAAATGACACCGTGACTATCCTATTGACCACTGTTGGGCAAATTGCCAGAGTGCTTTTAATAACCGGCCGCGCCGCGCAGATGGAAAAAATTGCATCCAAGCGGAAATTTCTGCTTCACTTTTTACATTTAAATACTTTTGCCTTTTATACATGAAAAGCTTGAAGAATCATTGAACCACATTTATTCACCTGTCGTCTCTTTTGCGGAATAATCTACTGCCTCTCATGTCAACACTAGTCACAATAACCTCCTGACGTCTGGATATTCAAACCCTCATTTCATTGATAGGTAGTTCAGACGGTACGAAACCGCCTGCCACATGAATCAACGCACTCCTATTTATTACGTTATGAATTAACTATTCGCTGGAGCCTACTGAAAACATAAAGTGAGTATAGCGTTTCTGTGCTAATGCTACACGTGTGAAAAATTGACAATCAGACTGGAGGGAGGCTTTTGGTCAATACGTAATCAGAATGAAAAAGCGGCACAGAAATAATCGGAATAGAGGAAGAAATATGGAGAGGCGAGTGCAAGCTCTTACTCTTACACTCCAGCCTGTTAGACCTCCGAATGAGAATTCACTCACGGACACCACCCTAAGCCCCGATCCACATACAACTTGTGAAGATCTATCTATACCTTACATAGAGACAGGCCGTGAACTAGGAATAGAAGACTCACATCTAATTGAATTTTGCTTAACTGGATCCGAGCCTACAGAACAGCCACACCATTCAATAGAGTGCATCACAAAGTTTTGTCCCGGTAATACTCTACAAGAACTCGAAAATGGCGAATTAAATACATCGAATCGAGAATTACTGTTGGACATTTGGACCAAAAGCTCGACGGGATCAGCTATTCCTTGCCGTTCGTTGGGCCCTATTAGTGCTCGAGAACTCCAACAAGCCTTATTGGAGAATGTGGGACTTTCTTGTCTATTTCTGTATTACCCTAACTCGTGACAGATATCTCACTCATCCGAGACTCACAAGGGTAGTGATGGCAGAAAAGAACCGCATCCGATAATGCGCACCATTACGTGAGAAGGACTAGTAGCTGATGCATATATATAACTGACTGTAAAAAAGATATATACCGAATTTGGATCGTTGGTCGCTCGCCGCCCTGGCCTCCTCAGCAACTAGGAATCAAGCCAACGCTCTAAAAGAATGTTTTTGTCGCCATCTAAACTTTGAAAGTTTTATTGGGCAAATTTCTCCTGTAAGGATTTTGGACTTGCCAATGCTAAACAATGATTTCATCTAATGAATATTTAGTCCGAAGACATTCCCTTCTTCCAGATTGAATTTGATCTTCCTTACTATGCGATTAGGACAGATCTTTCCCACGGGAGACCGAGAGACCTCCGGATTAAGGACTATTCGCACAAGAAAAGAGACCAGAACTGTCTAAGAAAAGTAGTAGACCTAAGATTTCTATCAAGGACACCTAGAAGTTTTCCTATACATAGTAGTCACTTATGTCAAGCTCAAATGACGCTTCTTATCGCTGGATCCAGTCATTCATGGTGGTCGGCTTACTTTTTTGTCGATACCTATTTTGAAGATTTGAGAAGAAGGGAAAGCGTCGAAACGTATCTAGAGGAGAGAGCAGCCGCGGGTGACATGTTTTATGTCGATTGCCTCAGTGGCAAGGCAAGTGGACTGCCTTTCTCGGATTTGACCCCGCATCAGTATTTTTGGATCGCTCTCCTTTCTCGTTTAGAACAAGTCAACAGAGAATGGGGGAGTTTAGTACCCCATATTAGGAACATGGTTGATCAATATGTAAGTATTACACATCATTCACTTTTGGTGGTCACTTTTTCTTTATTTCATAAGTCTAAATATTAAAGCACATTGATTAACTAAGAATACTAGATCAATACTTGCCCTCTCACGCGACCAGGCCTATCAGACTCTCCAAGCTCACAGGCTCTTTCAACAGTTCAGGAGTCACACAACTCTATTATACAAGCCATGAGACTATTGCGCGACTTTGATAGAATCTTAAAGTCAACACTGAGATACCGTGATCTAGAAGACATAAGATGTGTATCGCCAGATTTTGCATCTCCACACCTTCGTCGAATCAATTTCTATTTTAGAAACATGGAGGGATATTTACAAGAGTTGGAATGCGTGAAAAATATGTGCAAGCAATATGAAGATCAGGTGAGCATGTAATATTCCGTGATACAATTTTATGGTGGCTTATTAGGCAGCTCAAATTTTATTTAGACTATCAAATTAGAGTTGATTGCAATGACGAGAAGCAGAAAACAACTTACATTCAGGCTACAAGCCACGTTATGCTCTTTGTAAGTATTCAATATTCCGATTGAATTAGCTAATAGTTGTGGTGTAGCTCGTAACCCCAGTGGCAGTTGCGGCTGCTGTGCTGTCTATGCAACCCAAAGCAATACCTAGTCCCCTTGGGGATAATAGTCTATCCTTTTTCGGCCTTATTTTGATTACTATGATATCTAATCGCTTATTTGTCATGGGAATGATAAACTGGGATTGGATAAAGGGAAAATTCGAGCTGTATGTCCGCCCGTCGAAAAAGGCACGCAGTGGCGATTTAGAATTTCAGAATCATACTGATGTGTGATTCCTTGCTTAATGGCCAGGCTTATAAAATGAGATTATGGGAAAAGAAAATTCTTAATAAATTGAATTGAAATTTAGGAAGAGTGACAGTCCCAAATGCTGATGCAAAGAACCGATTGGAATAAATGAGCAAGAGTCCCTCGCGCCTCACAAAGTAGTAATTGGAAATAAGGGAAACGGTGCTAGGTCAGTGATATTCGGACTGGAAACGTTGCACTGCCTAAACGATCGTATTATGTGCCCTGGTTCATGCTAGAGTAAATACAGTGCACCAAATCCTGTGCTTACGTGTTGTACCACATACACTGACGTGAACCCAACTACATGTTAATCCTTGCAGCTGGCCAAGCTGGTGGATTGGATAACACGTTTGATACCCCTCTATGAAGTAAGACAACTCTTAGCGTACAATCAAGACTGCCGATCGGCTCTCACATAGACTCGGTAAACTTCAAGAAGGGCCTGTAATTGGATTTAAAAAGCAGTAATTCTTAAAGCATGTTCACTCCCGTGAGACGTCTAAAAGAATTTGTGTCTATTGTTCAATATCTTCTGGTAAGAAGAAAGCAAACCATAATGGTAAGCTTTGTTGGTTTGGTAGTCAATTTTGTAGTAAGTTTGGCAATAGAGAAATCCACCGAGAAAGCTATCAATATGCTCTTAAAACTAGTCATCTGGAAGATTAGCCAGGTGATTGGCGCCTTCCAATGGAGGAGACAAGGAGGGAAGGCACGAGGTGTTGAAGAAGCGTAACAGTAACCGCTAAACTTGGCAGTAAATCAGCTCGCCCTTGATTTAATAAATTAGGGAGGCTCAAATATAAAGCTGCTAGCGCATAATGGATTTTATAGAAGTAGATATCTCATTCAACTCAGTTCAAGTTCCTCATCCATATCATTTTGCCCATGCTCTGACCAATATTCAATACATTTATCCACCCGCAACCCAAAAGACATAATAATTTAAATGGACACCAAAACTCCCTCTATATCGAAATA
The DNA here is from genome assembly GCA_003031705.1 of Calonectria naviculata. Taxonomy (NCBI): domain Eukaryota; kingdom Fungi; phylum Ascomycota; class Sordariomycetes; order Hypocreales; family Nectriaceae; genus Calonectria; species Calonectria naviculata. The sequence goes on along the minus strand of NAGG01000179.1, from coordinate 139,214 downwards.
AGGAAAAGTTTAGACAAAGACCTTGGCGATGGGACAGTAAGCGCAGCGAGGTACGCCGCATCCGGGACAGCCGCTAACAGCTATGAGCATTCCTCCGGTTGCGCATTGGCAACACGTCCAGACGAAGGCAGGGCGTCTTCTTCTGCTAGGCTACGGAAAGATCAGCTTCTGGATTAATAGTTGAATGCATTAGGTAGCGCTTGCGTGTCTTTCATGTATTGGGTCTTGGATGAGAGTTATATCCTCAGCAGTATTGCTGAGCATGAGGGTCAACCCGGGCGACTGAATATTCCTGTCAGTGGTTGATTTGGTGTGCATTTCTTATGGATATTGGCCAAGTGACCATGGGTGATAAATTCCGGGGAACCAATTTCCTCACAGAATATATCCTAGCTTGTAGTACATACAGTGCTTAGGCCGGCTATTCGGTGGTAGCCGTACGTGTGGTGCTCGCACCCGCTGCAAATGGTTACCCCGAGGCATGATGGGGGTGGATCAGTGTCCATGGTAGGGTGGTGGGCCAAATGCTTTCGTAGAATATTTTCCAGAGATAAATGAAGTCTTGAAAAGGTAAAGTACATACAGGATTCACCTGTACTGTTGGCCGGATATCGCCTATCCTCGTTCTACCACGCACGCCTTTCTCGCTTGTTTGATTAGTTTTTGGATGGCGTATTTCGCTTAAATAGTTACATTGCACAATGGAAACATGAAGTAAATTGAAAACGGAACAGTGCTTCCGTCCTCATCGAGAGATACACACTTGAAACCAACCATGCCTTATAACTAACAAAAGATCAAAGCGTCAGTTTGTTCGGCCAAATCCGAAATCCGCAATCCTATTACGATGCCGCGTTAACTGCGTTTCTTCAATTTGCGTAATGAGGTCTTCTCGCGTAGGGTTCAGTGTACAAAGTTGTGTTCAACGCCAGATAGATCTTCTGTTTAAGACCGCCCGTTAGTGTACTCCACGGGCCGTCAGCTCGCCTGAGGAGAGATTGAGCAGTACTAGAAGTGGAGAATCGGTAACAGTGTGACTTGGAGTTTAGTGGAACGCTGCCGCCCCTAGTGTCCTGTAAGGTTTGACCGAGCTGCCACTCGCACGATGTGACATACACGGGCTACCCCCCAAAAACGTAAAAACGCATGTTCACCCTGCGATGCCGAGTTAGCGGCATCGCATGTCATGATTTTTAATTAAACCGAATATGGTGGTAATTTTCACTGAATCTAGACTCGATAATGTCTCAGTTAATAGCTACATTTTTGCGGACATTCCAGGCCAATTGACGCATTCGGCAGATGGTCAAGGTATTTGCTGAGCAATCCGAGGATGGCCTGTGAATCCGGCCTTACGTTGTAACAAATGGGCGTTTTGGCTTAGTCAGGGGGAAGTGGCACGTAGTATTTAACCCTTTATGATGCGCTGTCTACGGCACTACGACCTTGTTACTTCACCGGTCGACCTGCCTGGTCTCATACATGTAGGCATGCATTCGGCAATTCGTCGCTCTCCCATCCTGCGTTTGAGGACCACGCGTCTTGGACACTAGCTTGCAATTTCATTTCATGATTTGCGTTGCAAATGATGGTAAAAGGGCACAGAGAAACTTTTGACAGCTAGGGCTGCCGCAGTTCGCAACCAAGGCAGCGTGGAAAGCTTTTGTTTGGCTTCTAGCTGTGCGGCTCCTTTGAAACATATCGTGAGCAAAAGTGATGGCAGGTTGTCGGGGGCTAAAAGTGGACTTCATGTTACTTAAAACATGATGAGGGTGTGTGGCAACACCACCGTGCCCGCTTCACCATTCTGAACATGATGTCGCTTACTTGGATACGGCAATTCGGCCCTCTAGCTAAAATCAAAAGAATATATTTTACATATAGCTCGAAAAACACGAATTATGTGCTGATGGACTGTCGGGGGGATGTGTCAGGATCTGTAAATAGGAATCCAACACATCCGCTACTTCATGACAAAATAACAATAACCAAGCCATCGCAAAGGTCTGTAATACTAATACTTGTGATGGGCCTAAAAGGCTTCACGCGTAAGAGGATATTCTGATGACGAGGTACATGGATCCAAGTTGACAATTTATTTGTAAAGAGTGGCGGTACTAGTACTAAAAACAAATTCGAATAAATGATACTTAAAGGGAAGCAAATCCAAAATATAGGTGCGGCTCCAAACACACCCCAGAGGGTGTTCAGCGTTTCCAGTTGCGCCACGCCATATAGGCGTGTCAAAACTAATAGCTAATCATCTCTACTTGTGTGGAAATATCCTCATTTAATCACACGAGATGGTATGTCCATGGTTGGATGCGCAGTTGGCGAACCTATGCTCAATGTTAGAGCCGCGGCATTGCTATTGAAATGTCAGTTGTATTCATATTTCAGGGAGATGAGATTCGCCTTACGCCACCGGAGATGGTGCCGTGAACTTGGTTGCAGCAGGTCTTTGTGCACTGTTTAGCAACGCCACCTTGAGCTGTAGTGCAGTGGCAGTCTGCAGCAATGACGCTAAATCAGATTGTAAGTTTTTGAAAGCTCGATTAAAGAGGGTTGTGATTACCTTGAAGACATTGCCAAAGTCATGGCGATCATGATGGAGGAGAGAGTGACCTTCATATTGATAGTGAAAAAGGTAAAGCGAAGAAGTTATTTTTCGGGATAGGTTGAATGATATCTGATGTGAGTGATGTGAGGACTGATGGTGATTTCAAGGCCGCCGTCCCTCACTCTTTATAGCTGAACAAAACACACAGTTGTCTACTTTGGCTACATCACCACCCTAGGCTGCAAATGAAAACATCTCAGAGCGAGCTAAATTTAGGAAGGATTGTAGTCAAAATCTGACTAGGCTGAGTAATGCATGGCTCTCATATTTTCTTTCTAGATATTCACTCTGAGGCACTTTCCTCTACCTTTTTGGTCTAGCCATAGGATTGCTGTCTCATTATGGGAAGGATACTGTCCCTAGTCACTATGACGCATTATTAGCGTATTTATTACCACCATAAAGTTAATACAGCATGTTAATTAGGAGCTAAGATTTCAGCTCGCTCGGTGAAATGTAATACAGATCTTTCCTGACTAAGATGACATGGTGCTTCTTCTTCATTTAACCCTAACTAACTCTCCAAATCCTGCACATTATGTATTGTGAACACAGTCAATATATAATTAGTATTATCTATGACTTAGAAAAGGCGACAATGTGAATTTTAAACAATCCATTTAGTTTTTAATAGGGTTAGGTGTGGGCACTCTCCAAGGAAGAAGTCGTGGCCTAGGCCTTACAATCTTGAAGATTATCCCAGGAGAAGGTTAAAGAATTGACAGATCGCCAAGAAGCGGGAAAGGGCTATATCTCGATCATTGTCAGAGTCTAGGTATGCATCAAGGGGTTCGGCACTCGGGCTAAAAAATCGTCTGATGGATGTAACAGTGGTTGTGTGGTAAGGCTGATCGGCATGTTGATCTGTAAGAATGTATTGGCGGAGCCCAACTAAAGTATTACAGCTTGGAAATACTAAAATATGACATCAATCCCATATCCGGAAGATTTTTACGAAAATCTTCAACGCACCTAGTTTGTAAAAAGACGACTGGCTGTGAAGCAAAGACTGACATGCCGACGACCCGAAGGTGTATACCAATGCGCTGCTTATCCTTCTCGCCGTGATACGGGATCGGCTTCGTATCCACCTCAGCTCAGCTGAAGGTACAGACAGCTACTTAGTGATTATTATATTGTGTAATAAGTTCAACAGTATCGTTATAATAACACCAAGTGCGAGAACACTGGTGATCGGCATAACCTCGTCTCTAGTTCCAAAGGGACCTCTCTCTCTGCTAATCAACTTACTTTTAATTTAGCTTCCATACAATATGGAACTTTTACTTAGATTTTCAGCTCATGAACCAGGTCGTCATCTTGGCATAGTGGAAGACGTATACATCCCTCACCGTCGGGGGCACATGCTTAAACTGCAGGTCAGCTTATGGAAGTTTGAACACCATGCAAGAAAGTCATTTGTAAGGTTACACTGACTTTCACCGGAAACGTAAACCATGTCGAAGGAAAGGGGTGGTGATTGATGATGGTGTGGCGGCTAAGTCATTGGAGACTCAGCCAAGCCATACCTGGCAGTGAAATGGGCCACAGCCAAGTTCCTTGGACGCATTGCTTTTCATTTCAATAATTTACAATTTCCATGAATAAATCACCAGTAATCGAAATTTTCCAAAGATTTTGTCCGGGGCATTGGCACGTTTGGTGTCGTCTTTTGGACATGCTATTTCGACGACTGGAGTAAAAACATTACATGTTATCGGCCTTGGGCCAGCGTCACGCTCGAATCCACAAGGCCGTGTTGCAGCCGACCGGCTCTCGCAATCTTTGTCCGTTGCGGTATAGATGCGCAGGCGGCGTATGGTAATGTGGCGTCAAGGGGAGAAATCCTTTTAGGATGACAGTGACCTTCAGGGCGTGTTATGCCGTTATTAGAGACGTTATGTGCTTGATGCATTCGTCTAGCTCAGAGACGTGGATTGATATGGTTTAATAATTGCGGTAACATTTTGGCCATAAACGCAAATTGGCTTCAATCCTTGTAGCATTATGACTACATCGTTACATACGTCGCTCCATTGCGCTGATGTGCCGATTCAGGCCCAGGTTACAATATCTTTCCGAAGCACGCTTTACAATTCATGGCCAAAAGATACCAAGAGCTCAGTGCCTTGCCTAATATTATAGAGGTTCTCTCATTTTAGGTAATCGCATCATCGTGATTATGCAGAGCGGTGATGGCCTTGCGGGCGAATTCTTTTCTTGACGCTAATCATCTCGGCAACAGATAATGTGGTCGATGCATCATGATGGCAAAGATGCAATTAATACTTTTATAAAGTAGATTCACAGTCAGCTCATCCTTCAATGATTGGACCGAGGTACACAGTCGTAGGTTGCTGGATACTGCTGATTTATCGTATCGTCCGGACCCAGTCCGGTAGATTTATGTTGGAATAATCGCACCTCGTTAATATAAGATCAAGTCAACGTTCTTGTCTAAGAACCCGATTAGTATTTTTGCATGCTGAAAGTGAAACCGAGGCGAGCTTCTCACCAACAAATTTTGTCCAGATACTCGTCCCACATTCTACATGTTGGTCCTGGTGGGACCAAAGTCTCTCTAGTAGACATAAGCCCTGCCGGATGTTGACAAAGCCAGTAATATTAATCATTCCTTTTAAAATATGGCGGACTTGTTGCTTGTGGGCGAAACTTATTGCACCACAGCCTGCAGAGAACGCCGGAAAGAAGAGGAGGATGCCGAGACAAGGTCCGATGTGAAGACTGACCCTATTTAAGAGACGTAGAATATGGTCGACTAGATTCTGCACTTCGTTCGTTCTTGGCGAGATTTCGCGTATTTGTAGATGAATCTGTAAAATAGCTGCAATATGATAGGCTTCGTTAATGAATGCATGTTGTTGTTTGCGAGTATGCATCGTGTCGAGCGCCTCTGCATTAGCCATGCTAATCATAGTTTTCAATTCCTCCACTAGATCCAAGGCTTCGGCTTCTAAGTTAATTGAAGCGTTGGAAATTGTTTCATCTTGGGTTTCTTGTTTAGCCTTGACGAGATTTCCAATCTCAAAAAGAATGTGGATAAGATCGGTCGAGTAGGACGTGAAATCGTCGATGCATGAAGCGTTGGTTCTGTCACCAATCATAGAAAGTACCCGTTTGGTAACAAAATCACTGGGTGGGTCTCCTGAGACGTTGGCTAGAGCGGCGAGGGACACAAAGCACTTGGAAATGAATGCTCTGCTGGAACTAGGGGAATGAACATTCCAGATTGAGGGCTGACGGGCGAAAAGAAAGGTAGCCCCCTCCAGGTGCGACCGCCATGAGAAATTCTTCTCCCTTCCGGATATGAGTTCAGAGTAGCAAAGCATCAAAATAGATGCCATGAAAGCTTCGGTCGGTGGTTCTGAAAGCCTCTCTCGCAAGTGTTTGACAGAAAGTACCTTCAACCTGGCAAGCTCTTCCAAGTTTTGGGCTAATCCGGTGTTGGCTCTATGTATAGCGGACAGACTGAGAACGTTGTACATTAACTGAGGGTCATGAGCAGCCATTGGCAAGAATGCTCTACAAAACTCTGTCTTTATATTCCCGTCACAAGAAAACGAGTCGGCAACATGGAAGAAGTGGTTCAGGAGAGATTTGCTGGCTAAAGACAGCTGTGGAAACAAAGGAATTGTTTTTGTCAAGGAGGGTGTTTGCTCCGCATTTGGGGATCTGAGATAGCTTTCAGGCGAGTATAACGCTTCTTCTCTGTGACCGTCTGTGGTAGGGGCTTGAAGTGCCGGCTTAATCTCGCTTGAGATATCAACACCATATACGAACGGAATAGTGCTTTTAGAATCATCTATGCCCCGTATTAGCAAGCATTACGTGGTTGGTGTCATACCCAAGCCTTACCCTGCGAAGTGGAGCGGACCTGAATAACTGATGTGGTGCGATTACTTGGACTCTGCATGCACTGGCCGAATATAGATTTACTGAAGGAACGACCGCCCCAGGACAGCTGCATCCCGTATTCACAGTCTCTATCAAATTTCTGGCACAAGCCACAGATTGGGCGTCGTTCATCGCACTTCCGGTGGCGCCGGCGACATTCCCAGCAGCCTTCACGAGATCGGGGCAATTGCCTCTTTCTTCGTGCGGGTACCGACATTTTGCAAGACCCTAGACGAGGAGCTTTGGGCGCACCAGAATACAGAGCTGCAAAGATGTCGTGTGAAAATTTGTAAGGGCGGAAAGCGTCGCCATAGCGTCATGAAGAGAGGAGACGGGAAGGGGCACTAATCCACATAAGGAAACTACAGTCCAAAGCCATGTGATTGGACCTTGGGAAAATTGACAACACTTTGACCTTGAGTCGTTCATGGATCTCGGCCCATTTGAAAAATCAGTTGCTTCCAGCGCGCTCCGAAGTGTGACCCATGATCCACCAATTCTAGACCCAAAATGAGGCGGACTCGACTTCTCCATCAAACGATGCCACTCCTTCAGATTTGGATCATGATGCTAATCCAAATCAGGAATCTCTAGACCAACGCCGTCTGATTGGGCAAGACAAGGACCTTCGCCATGTCCGTGCTCTTTGTGTGAGAGGTCATGCGGCTTGCATCGGAGTAGAACGAGTCGTGGTGAAAAAGATTACCTCTCCGATGATACGCATTGGGAATAGTTGCCAGCATGTTACATTAGCCCCAGACACAAATACTCGTATATGAGGCAATTCTAGTGTCTTTGGATTCGCTATATTTTCCATTGAACATGTAAAAGTGCCGCTCATCGTTACTAACACCCCCAGTGCACAATTCCTCACGCCCGACATCTCACAGTCTCATTCAACAAGTTAAGCAGCTCTTGAATCCTTTCCGCCGAGGCCCAGCTCTGCTCTATTCCATCCCTTGTTATCTGGATCCATTGCTCAGCTGTTAATTCGAAGGCCTCCTGGACTACACAATAATTCTCCTGAATATACCCTCCAAAATATCCAGGATCATCGCTGTTGATGTTGAATTTGATCTTCTTCTCAATGAACTGCCGAATAGGGAGCTCTCCCACGTGGCTGATCCCTTTCAACTTCACGTTCGAGATGGGGCAAAGCGTCAGAAGAGTCCGTGACTCTGTGAGTCTCTCCAGAACCTCGTTATTCTCGATGGACTTCCAACCGTGATCGATGCGTGTTGCACCCACGTCAAGCGCAAGGTCAACATAACAAGCCGGACCCTCTTCTCCGGCGTGTATAGTTCGCCGGATACCGAGTTGCTTTGCAATGTCGTAGATGGGCGCAAACATGGTGGGTGGGCGATCAATCTCGGTGCTATCCAAACCAATTCCACATAGAGTCCCGTCATTGAAAAGCCCGGCAGCTTCGGCTTCGCGAAATTGCTCCAACCCAGATGCTACTGGTAGGTGGCGCACAGTACACATAATCAGCTCCGAGGTTATGCCAAAGTCATTCTTGGCACGTATATCTGTGCACTTTTAAACCCGTTGACGACCTCAAGCAAAGGCACGCCACGACAAGTGTGCATTTGTGCATCAAAGAAGACCTCAGCATGCCGGACATTTTGCGAATTTGCTTTCTTGAAGTAGGCGTATGCCAAATGTTCGTAGTCGGACGCATACAATAGTGTAGTCATGCCCAAATAATGATAGGTCAGAAAATCTTCCAATGAGCTAAAGTTCTCGTAGCGTCGATAGAGTGCCTCTGAGGACGCAAAAGCTGGATCATCTTTTGGTAGAGCGATAGAATTCTTCGTTGCGAGTTCAAAGAGTAGCTCTGGGGACAGCGATCCCTCCAAGTGCATGTGCAATTCTACCTTGGGGAGGGCCTCGAGAAATGCATGAAGAGGGGATTTGCACATTTCCGCAATGGCTGATCAGAAATGATTGAGTCAAGCCCTCGACTTCTGTGAAGAGACACAGCTTTATAGCTTGAGACTGAGATTGAGATTGAGATTCAGAACTGGTCATTCACTTACTCCACGGACCCCTCAATTCCCGGTTCCTTGCACGCCCTTTCCATTGACTCCGCGAGTTTCGCAACTGGTCGCTGTGGGTCGTTGCGTTGCGTATTGTCTTTCTTCTTTGGCACAAGCGCGATCCTCAACCCCCTCGCTAGCACTATTTGGAGTATGCCGCTCCACCATAACACGATACACGACAAATTCAACCGGTGATCTCCATCGAAGTCTCAATCATTTGATCTCGGTATATATATCCCTCCCTAATTTACTTCCTTCGAATTATTTTCTTGTCATCACAATCCCTCTTCTCCCTTGAAACTTTTACCACTTGAACTGCGTTCCCATACCAACTCACACCCTGGCCACAAACGACAAGATGGCGCCAAAGAACAGAATTATCATCGACACTGACCCAGGCAAGATGAATCTCACTCTTTGTTAATAGCCTCCGCTGACCCAAATGCAGGCGTCGATGATACTCTAGCCATACTGCTAGCCTTGGCTTCGTCGCCCGATGACCTTGAAGTCGTCATGCTCTGTCACTTATGGAAACATCCCATTAAGGGGATGCCTCAAGAATGTTGTTTCCCTGTTCCATGTTCTTGACAAAGAGCTCCAATGGCGTCGAGAAAAGGGGATTCCCGAAGGGTTTGAGGCCCTGAAGAAATTCAGACCAATTGTCGCTATTGGCGCTGAGCACGCCCTGGAAAACGAGTTTCTAGCAGAAGATGGATTTCGTGCGTTCCACTGCCTGGGAAAATTCTGAGACAATACTAAAGAATCTATTCAGATGGTCACGATGGGCTTCATGGAGTTCATGACATTGTAAGTCGAGCATCGACCCACAGAACCGAATTTGGAGCCTCTATTTATTAACTTGCCAATAGCATCCTCATCTTTCACCCTCGGAGACCTGGGAGTCTTTATTTCAGGATAATGAACTGAGAAAGGAGCGGTCTGAGCCATTTCACTCGTACTTCACCCCCTCCAAGACCCCCGCACATCTGGAAATTCTTCGTGTTCTCAGAGAAGAACCAGAAGGAACCATCACCATCTGCGTAGTTGGACCCATGACCAATGTCGCACTCGCAGCTGCTGAAGACCCCGAAGCATTCCTTCGCGTCAAGGAATTGGTCGTCATGGGCGGCGCTGTCGACTTCCCTGGGAACATCACTCCTGTGGGCGAATTCAATACATACGCTGATACGATCGCGGCAGCTCGCGTTTTTGCTTTGACATCCCCCATACCTTCATCAACAATGCCCAACGTGCAGCATCGAATGGCAAGCCTCTCAGCTTACCCGGAGCAACTATCTAAGCAACTGAGGTTGAACCTGTTTTCACTGGATATCACAACTACACACGTGCTTAGAAAAGATGCGTTCCTAAATTTCATCGCGCCACACTTCGAGGCTGGAAGTCCATTGGCAACCTGGGTCAAAACATTTTTGGATGGAACTTTCCGAAAGATTGAAGAGCTATCTGGAAACGTATCAACAAACCCCGGGTTGCAGCTACACGACCCAATGACTGTCTGGTATGTTCTCACCCAGGATGATCCAAAATGGGCGATATCCGAAACTGGTCCTGAGGATATTCGCATCGAGACGTCTGGTCAGTGGAGCCAAGGCATGCTCATGCGGGACCGTCGAGGAATCAAAGGGCCAGGAACAGAGGAGGTTCCAGGTGATGAGTTTGGCTGGTTAAGCAGTCAGCGAGGTAACAATATCCACAGATATGTGAGCTCCCCAGGTCGAGACACGTTCGGAATGTTCTTGATGGAGCGAATCTTTGGCCAGATATAATTTGACATTCAACCAGTCCAGTCTACTGCAATGTTAGTAGAGTTAAAAAAAAAAGATAGAAAGTAAATTGATATGAGCTTTCTTTTTTTAAATTACACTGATATCAAATAGCAAATGATCGCATTATCTTTCATCCCATGTACTATCTACGATTTCATTTAGCTCAATCCCAGCCATCCTGTAGGTCGCCCTTCGGGAGCAGCCTTGGCCAAAACCACCACCATTGTCTTGTCACGAGCTACCGGAGCGACTGTTCGATCCAATCCTTTCCGTTCGATAGGCTTTGGGGTCTTTGCTTGTGCTTCGAATGAAAACTGAGGCTTTCCTTCTGGTGTTTGGGGCAGTGCCTCAATCACGATGTTCTCTGGGGGCACGTCTGAGGCATTAATCGTGATTACGACCTCTGGAGAGCCCGTAGGTGGGTTTTCAAGCGTAACTGTGCCTTGGAGGTTTACCCGGATCTCTGAAGTCTCAATATCGGGAACAACCTCAAATCGATCCACGACTAGTTGCGGGCGAGACGCACGAGTCTCTTGTCCCTGAGCAGACAGCGGCACAATATCTGATTCCAGCGGAGGAGTATATCGCGGAGATATGCGGTGTTGGGTTTTTGCCTCAAACGCATTTGCCCACTTCAAGAGATTGACATCGTCGTAAGCACGTCCTACTAGTGTGAGGTTCACGGGAACCTGCTTATCGCTCATTATGCCCATGGGAACAGACACGGTGGGGATCCCCAAGTGCCTGATTGCTCTGTTTCCGTTGCTGTAGTAAACCCCATTGCGCCACGCCAATTCAGCGCCCTCAAAGCTCGAGTCCGCATTTGCAGGGCCCACATCGCCAGCGGCTGGGAAGGCAACGCAATCACAACCTAGCCCTTGTAACCAGTCTTCAAGAAGAACCTTGCGCATTCCTTCCAAAGCCTTCAAACCTTCCTCGAGGCCTGGGATGGTCTGTATGGTTGTGTTGCGCAGATAGTCTGCCAACTTATGGTACTGGATAGCGTTGGTCAGGTCAAGATGTCGCAGTTCTGGCTCGGTCCTAAGAGAGGTGGGATAAATGTTGAATGGGTCAACGGCGAGGAGATCAGGTGTTTTAGAGTCGTTGAATCCTTTCAGGAAGTCATTCCATGCATGCGCAATCAATGCTCCTCTTTCCATCGCAAGCCACTCTGATGGGCGTCGAGGACAGCCCTCTGGAAGCAGGTCATCATTTTCGTATGCTGTCAAAGGCGGAAAGTCGGGCACTAAAACAGTTTCTGCGCCGAGAGACTCCAAATCTTTCCTTGCTTGCTCCCAGAGCTCAACAACTGCTGGACTAGTTTCCACTTGCTTCGCTCCCTTAGGCGCAGGACCGCCGATGTACATTTCAGGAACCGCAATACGCACACCTGACAAAGATTTATGAGACAGCAACTCCTTGAAAGATGCAGGTTTGTCCTGCCATGGCTTCGGGAGCTTTACTATTGATTGCTCAAACCAGAAATCGCCCTCCTTGACTGGGTCCTCGACCGCGATAACGTCCAAGAGATGTAGCATATCTGCCATGGTTCTAGTGTGTGGAACTGGTACATCGCAAGTTGGATACAAAGGCCAAGTGCCTCTGATAGAGAGCCACCCTCTCGACGGGGTATAAGCAATCAAGGCGTTATTCGATGCCGGGGAGCGCCCGGAAGACACCGTCTCCCCGCCAAGGCCGAATGAAGCAAACGAGGCCGCCGTAGATGCTGCAGATCCATTCGAGGAGCCCGACGCAAAGCCGGCAGCCAGATACTCGGGGTTGTAGGGATTCTCAGCTCGCCCCCAAATACCCCTCTGCATTCCCCCGCAGGCCACGGCGGGCATGTTCGTGCGACCGACCAAGACCCCGCCGGCATCTCGGATAATTTGAACCAAAAAGGCATCTTCGTTGGCAATGAGGTCCTTGAAGGCCGGGGATCCCGCAGCCGCTCCCATTCCCTTGACCTTGTAGCTGTCTTTGACGGTGTAGGGGATGCCTTCAAGAGGCCTTACATGTGCCCCAGAAGCCCTTCTATCATCAGACTGGGCTGCCTCGTCAAAGATCTCATTGTTGAGAATCGGTATCGCATTGAGGGCAACATTGCGACAGTCGTAGGTGCTGATGCGACGCAGGCAATGGGCCACCAACTCAACACTGGTCAAAGCCCCCGAGGCCAAGGCATGGTGCAAGTCTTGGATGGAAGCTTCGACCAAGTTTAGCTGAGCCATGGTGGACATTGCGGTTGTTGGTCAAGGTTATTAAATTAGTTTAAAATTTACCAAACGTGAGTATCAGGAGAATAAAAGGAGCACAGTACTAAAATGACAACTTGACGGCTGTGTTATTGATAAGTGCTCCCTATCAGGCTGTTTGTAATCTGCACCCTTGCGCACTACGCGGGGAATTGAGTGGAGTGTCGCAATTAGTCCTGGTTGGTAAATCGCTATCAGTCATCAAATAATTATCTCCACAGTGAGCACGTGGCGTCTTGTTTTTTCCCTCGGATTCTGCATCAATATTCAATGAGCAACCAGCTCACAAGTTTCACAAAGATGGTCACCTCGCCTCGTCGTGGGTGAATGAACCGAGCGGAATGTTCGTGGCTGAGTTGAGGGCACAAGCCACATTTTCGGAACCTGTTTTCGGAACTGAGCCGAGAGTACCCACTCTCGTAGCATGGTTGGCTAGGAACATATCGTACTGGATGATCTCGCAACCCAATGGCCGGGTAGAGACCAGTTTTTCCGTATCTGCTTTATGGCTGGGTTTGTCAAGATAATACGGTGACAGGTTTTTCCTCGGGCTAACTTAGCTCCGGCCCATTCACTCCTTGCCACACTTGCCTCAGCCACAGACACCACCCTGACTAATCCTACCCGGGAGATACGCAACGGCACAATAAGAAAAAGGTGCAGAATATCAGACTCCTGCATTTTATAATTATCAATTGCGATTTCTCTATTTTCTTTATTTTATTTCCTCTTTATATGGGCAAATCTCAAATGACGAACATGCAGTGTTTAAAGGATGTTTCTGTAATTTGATAGAATACATCAATTGCACATTTCAGGCATGAGCTGAGCATAGAGTCAGCAGAATTAACAAAGTTCATCTCATACCAATGCCTCGTCAAATTTTAATGAATATCTGAACGAAAAGCAAGACCTCTCAACTGTATCAACTATTCAATAGTCTTATTGGGTAGATTTAGGAGGATTGGCAATCTACATTTTGCCTTAAAATGTCGGTTGGCTACGTGGAGATCGGTCACAAATCCCAACGCAAGCATATGTCCAAGAAGAAAAGATTGTATCTTTGGAACATTTAACTGTTTTACTGTATTCTGCACATAGAAAAGGACCGTATTCCCTAAGGACGAGGAACCGTTGGCACAACGCAATTCTGCGATCCGTACCCCGGGTGAAACCTGCCCCTGCCTCAATGAATTCCAATCTACCATTGCATTCTGACACTTGCGTTTATTCCCTTCCAACATCCAAGACGACACCCACTAGCCAATGCCTTGCCAAGCATCAAGCCCAGTAGGAAATCCAGAGTGCTGACTATGCCTCGCTAGTTCCCATAGAAGCGTCAAGCTGGCCATCTTGGACGTCTGAGATGAGAAACGAGCGAGTAATTTAGCAGCTGTGAATTGTGTTAGTTTCATCTGAAACAAATAAGTTGATTAGGAAGTAACGTACTGAGTGCGAGAGTTTCCAGTCGTCTGGCTGATGCACTGAGGGGGCCAGGCGCTGCCGCCATTGCAGCGAGCAGGGCAAGCACCAGGACCAGAGGAGCTGTCAACAACCTGTTATTGTTAGTAACAAAATCGGAGAATTGGGAGGATTTTCTTTTGTCTCCTTACGCAGCAGTGGGCACCGGTGTTGTACTTGCACTGGTAGTACCCGGTGCAGGCTTCGGTGGTGGCGAAGAGAGCGAGGAGGCTCATGGCGACGGAAGCGATGCGAACCATTTTGGCGGTTGAAGTAAGAAGGATTGTAAAAAAAGGGTTTGTTTGAATGTAGTGTTTGGAGATGTGAGAAGATGTGAGTGTTGAATGAGACTGTTGTTTGTTGATGAGAACTTGAAAACGACGGGCAGGCTCTTGTATTTATACCCGATGGAACATCTAGTCAAGCCTTTGTCTTTTTGCTGATTCCATCCTCGCTCCACACTCTGATCACTTGACTCTTGATGTTGCGGCAGTGCTGTTTGAATTTTGTTTCCAGCGACTGGTTGGTCGGACATAATTGAAACGAGGCCTAATATTTGAAACAAGAGGGTCTTCTGAGATTAAAAGTAGTCATGTATAATCAAGGTTGTGTGACTCGCCTAATAGTCTCAGGTCGTGGGAAGGTGAAGTAGAATGACACAAGCAATTTGCGATATCCATGGACGCAAACTCAAACGCTATCATCAAATTGAAGAAGCCTTCGTGCCAACATCCGAGAAATGTATCAGATTAGAGGAAGATGCAGAAAATTGCGGCTCCACTTCAAGTGCTGGCACATCGAAGGCAATGCCACGAGCAGATGCTATGGCTCTGGCAGATACATCCACCAACTTTCAGCATCGGTACTACAACATTTAATTAAATCGCTGATTCTTCCACTTTCTAATTGTCTCCATGAAAGCCATACAGCTTGCAGGTAGTATCATGGAATTAGTGAACGCAATGTGGGTGGTGGTGGACCTGTTGTGGTACAGAATGATGCTAGTTTTCTCAGCTTCACTAGGCCTGGTGAGCGACTACTTCTTCTCCACTTGAAAATTGCATGCATGAACAGTGGTAATGTCTGCGCTAGCCTTTTCCAGTTTTCCTAAGCGCAACCCTGATTCAGCATCTTGTCTAGGCTATTCGCGACATGAATAAGTGCTGCTATTTCCGCAGGGCGAAAAAGATGTGACATCATCTAGGGGACTGAAACTGCGGTTAGATCGGAGTGATCCGGACCCACGTGTTTGCAGTACTCTGAAGAATCTGTCAAAGTGAGATGAAACAAGCTTAGGCTGCTGACTCGTTAGCGTTCATAGACCATTGGCTTCTTCCAGCCACCGTCCACGCTATGGAATTGGCCGTGGGACCGTGCTTGAAACAACTCACGTCCAACAGCACTGTTAAACCCGTTTCAAAGCCTGAGGTTCATCAATTTCAGATGCGACACGAACCCTTCTTTTGGCGGCATGAAAAGCTTAATTGGCCCGCTTCAACATCGGCGATTAATCAACTCAAGCCGTAAGGTAAAAGCTTATTTGAGTGGCATGAGGACACCGATTAGCCCGTTTCAAAATCCGGCCTCGATTTACTCAGAGGCAAAACAGTTCAAGTTTCACGGGCCCAATAGGGTCTAGAAGGGCCTAGAAGGGCTACGGAGACTGAGGCTATGCGTTCCATGCAGAGCAGGTTCTGTGGCTTTTAGTATTCTATGAAACTCTGGAACAAACGATTAATTTTGGTAAAATGAGAAAAGTTATGCGTTGCGATCAACAGCACTTATCCTTCAACGAAATCCCTTAGCATGCGTCTCGCCCCATGGCCCAGTCGTCGCACAACTGATTGTAAATGATGTCAGACTTTAAAAAAAGCAATCTTGTACAGACTACTTCAGCATATACTTGGAGATTATACCCTCTGTCTTGGTATCATCGAATACCATGAAGCTATCGGAGTATGCGTAGTACTGGTCTCCAGATCTCCCAGGGAAGCAGCTCGTAGTGGTTTGGCATCCATTCTAACCTGGTGAGAGATTGCACGGTAGAGAGGTACCACCATCATCATTGCCAGTGTGATCAAGCTTCGTGAAGGATGCTACAAAGAACTTTGATCGGGATGGCCAACAGCCGCCAGCCTGATATTGCCAGCAGTGCCGAAAATTGTACAAGGTCCTAATAATAGAGAGCTATTATAGCTAATGCAAACTGTAATATTTCATTCTATGTATTCTTTTTCATCGGCTTTAGGAATCCTCACAAAAGCTATACAAATAATCGCCCCTAGTAAACAGACACCAAAACTAAACCACCAAACAGCCTTAAAAGCGAGCAGATCCAATTCAAAATCCTCTTTACTACTAACCTTTGATGCGATTGAATCACCTATGGCTGCCATTGTGGCAGTGGAAAGATTCTGCGCAGTGATGAGCAAACTTCCTGCAGCACCTTGGTGAGACTTTGGGACACTTGACGTGATGAAGATGGATGTGGCTGCAAATGACATATCCGGGCCAAATGTACTGAGGATAAGTCCGGGGAATGTGAGTGCCCAATAAAGCGTGCTCTCGGTTTGTGGTAAGAAGAATACTGGTCCCAGGGCGAATGCTATCATGCTCCCAACAATCACAAAATGTCCGGGTACTTTGTGTAGAATGACCGAGACAATCCATGAGGCGAGTGTCCCGCAAATTCCGATGGGCAAAAGACAACACGCGGTGATAATCGGAGAGTGATTTTGGACAGTCAGGAGGAAGCGCACGGCATAGAATTGCCAGGCACCACAGTAGCCCCCATAGCCTAGAAAGTAAGCGACAAGAAGAGGCAAGAAGCCAGGCGTAGACCAAAGTTTGTTGGAAATGAGGGGTCGCTGAACTCGGCTTTCTATGACACCAAAGACCCCAAGGCAGAGTACTCCGACAATGAGCAGACTGTAAGTGTACGGAGTCCAATGAGTTGGTGCACCATTAGTCAACCCGAATATGATCAGGCCACATCCAATGACCCCTGCAGCTCCACCCCAGTAGTCGAATCGACGCAGACCGCCGCCTTCGACTGGCAGAGGAGGAATGCACCAATAAGCAGCAGCAGCGCAGATAAGACACACGAGAGCAGTAGAGCCGAAGATCCATTCCAGATGGGCACTCAGAGCACCGCCTTGCAGAGCACCAATTGCAAACCCCATGGGAATCATGGCGCCCATCAGTGAGAAGACCCGATTCTTCCTCGGGCCGGGCTTATACACACGTCCCAATATGCTCATAGCTGCCGAACAAAGCGTGCCAACCGCAAGGCCCAGCATGGCACGTGTAACAAAATACAGCACCGTCCTCTCAGGCGTCAATGACCACACTCCGATAAGATTCCAGATGGTGGACCAGACGAATGCTCCAACCATGAGCCATCTGGGACTAATCAAGTCGGCCAAAGAGCCTGACAATACAACGGAGACGCCATTGGCCACAAGGAAGGAGCCAATCAACCAGGGTGTTAGAGACTGAGAGGCGGCAAGGGCGTCAAGGATTGTAATCTGGTTGACAAATGTGCTGGAGAGATAAATGGCGAAGAGGAGTTGGCCCATGGAACATGTGGTTATGAAGGCGCATTCTGCTGTCAGAGAAGGCACTTGAGCAGGGCGGGAAGTGTTTTGTTGCGCTCGATATGTCGGGGTAGAAGACGAGGTAGGTTGGTTGGCGGGTTCGAGATCTCTTGTTGGGTGGATGTGGGATAGTTGAACGGCATCCGTGATGGTGAAAGACATGATGAGCATAGATCCTAAATCTGTACCCAACGATGTGTGCATGGAGTGCCCCTATCTGTATGGCGAGAACCCTCAGCGCCGATCGGGAACGGCTCAACTTAGATACTACAAAGGAAAGCGTATATTTGTAATCAAGATGCTGAGCGCGTCTTGGACATTGGCAACCACATGCATTCCAGGCGAATTTGTATTATTAATCGAACGAATTTCTACCCCAAGAACCCCGCTTTGGGGTGTCATGGGGATCCGCCCAGCGGCAAGCAATTGGGGTAGAAATTAAAGTTGAACGTACCGCGGAAGATGTGTGGTGAGCCTGCAAAAAATATCTTAGAATAACTAATCGGCAACTACAAGAAGAAGTCATCTTGCTTTCGCTTTATACACACAATCTGGCAATCTTTGGTTATAAGCCACTATTGAAGTCCTGGCAAGTGTGTTTAGAAGAGACGTTTAATAAAACTGGGCAGTGTCATAGTTTAAAGTGAGCACATGATTCTACCACGCATAATGAATAGAAGTACCAAACGGAATTGACAAACACCAATTGATTTCGCATTACTTGAAAGGAAGGTAACTGGCATCTTTCGGTATTTAGGCGCTGTTGGCACGAGTCTAATGTGCACCTTTGAGATGTGGCGTTTACGAGTCGTATTTACCGAGTAGTTAAGTAGCCGAGACATGATAGTGACATTAGCCGACTTAGAGATGATTATGAGCTTATGTAACCATGGCGACGGCTACATCTCCACATTGACATCCACATTAAGAGGAGGTGATAGACCTAAGCCAGAAGCGAGAATGAAGTAGCTGAAGTCATTATAATGGAAGCCGGAGGGCAGGCTCTAGGTCCGTTGAGAGTCTGGGATGAGGATGATGACTTAGGCGTCTGGGTATATTTACCTTGAAATTCGCTTTGGGAGACAAGATGGACAAAGGCATTGGCCATTCATCATCGGAGGGAGCCTTGGAGGCATTGAGATAAACAGTAGAATCAGGATTAAGTTTAGGCAGAACGATACCAGAGCTTTAAATGACATCAAGCATGAGTAGAAGTGTCACAGCCTTAAATCTTTTCAGCGACCGGCTACTTTGCGACAACCATCAGTGGATTCATCTCAAAATCAATTCCTGGGCAGTGAATCCACATTCTCTCTAAGCCTCGAGTAGCGTTGGCTTTTTCATAACATAATGTTTCCATTTCAATGAAGATGGACAATAGAAGCTGCTATAGAAAACCCAGATATTGTTAGGATTTATATTTGGCCAGACCCATGGAGCCTAGTCCTGTTGAGAAAATGTGCTCCTCTGTACGGACAAACTGGTCTGGCCTTACCGCTGCCCCACTAGATGGCCCATGCCCCCACTAGTCAGCTGAGCTGACACGGGAAATAGGCAATGGCCGAGGCCAGGGGCACAAAGGGCCAAGATAGCTGCTATAGCAGGTAGAAAGTGTTATATGATGAATGATTCGGGTTGTAAAAGCTGGTTGGGAGGCCTGGAGAGGTCTCATAAGGCTATCTTATTGGGCTTGTTAATACCCAATGGCTCTGCTCAGTTTCCATAAAGGTGGGGCGGGCAGTAGAGTCAGACCGCCCGCCTCAGCCTCAGGTCAACCACGTACTCCACTTTATGCGTGGCTGTGTCAGTGGCGGAGCTTGTGTCGCGAATTGCTTCAGTCAGCCTTATTATAAGCATCCCATCCTTCAACCTGTCAACTGACCTCTTCACGTTTCTCGAGAGACAAGACACAAAATGCTTCTTCAGGAGCTGCCCGTTGAGACCCAGCACATCATCATCCGGCATGTCGATCCCATCGGGCTAATCTCTCTCAGCCAGTCCAGTTCGCACTTCCGTCAGCTCATCAAGCCAAGCAAGAAGCATTTTGCAGAGCGGCTATTGGCCATTGAAAGCCTCCCCGAACATGGCGGGACTGCCTTGACCTTCACCTCTAGGACTAGTACCTTGACCCCGGAATGGCCTCACCAAACATGGGAGGAGATGCGCTGGGCCTGCACCGACTGTCTACGCCTCCTACCCTATCAACATTTCGACAACCACTCCATCCTTAGACTCGCATACCGAAAACCTGCTCCTGATTGGGAGGCTGCCAAACTAATAACCAGCTGGGAACCCTTGATTCGGAAAAACCACTGGGGTCGGCGTTACCAGTCCAAGATGAGTAGAAATGGTATACCTATCTCTCATCGACAACTATATCATAGAGCCATCACATGTCCTTTTGATCCGCCGGATGATATACTACTACCTACTCATATTGAGGCTATGGAAGAATTGCACGGCATGACTTATGAGGAATTTCAAAATCTTTATTCGATTGAAAAACTCAGGACACTGGATCAGGTTGCGCTCCGTTACGAACAGAGGTACTGTGGATACGACCGGCGACTCCGCAAATGCAATGAATGCCGATATAAACGGGGCCAGATAAACCACCAACATCTTCGCTCACACGGAAGAAGACTATCAGGCACAAATGACGTTCCCATCGTCCCCAGTCGGAGCATTCCTCTTGCTTGCCATGTGGACAGGCATTTTCCTGGGTTGTCAGAAGTTCTGGAAATCCAGCGTCCGAAATTAGACGCCGCTTTATTCCGCTTTCAAATTTGGCCCGAGAGTAAGCAGTATTGGAAAATGTATATGATGCGCTGTCACAAGTGTCATAAGTGGCAAGACATACGAGAGTTCCGAATCGGTGGCATGACCCGGAAGTGGAAACCTGCCATATGCGGATGTTATTATAACTGGGACTACCACTGCATCACAGATAAACTCTTGAACAGTCTGTGCTGCAACAAATGCTTTGCAGAGGTGCACGGTCGCCAGGAATTCGCCGATACCATTGTTAGCTGGATGAGGTCTGTTATTGATCCCGAGCTCAGGGTACAGGCATGGAAGCTTCTCGATGGTTTCGAGAAACTGCTTATATTATTTAATAAGCGGCCTTTTATGGATGACAAGGTCAGAGAGGAGGCGGCTGGGATATTGAAAATAACCACGGCCTTCAGACCCCTACGCTCTTTCTGTAGGGATGATTTGGCAACTTTGACCGATTGCCATGAGAGAGTGGTAAAGCTATTAGCGTCTATCCGGCATGACGCTCATATGAACTGGTACATGACAGACGCTTGGTTCGGGAGATGGATAAATGAGTTTGATGATAGAAAGCAAATCTGGGAATGGTTGAATGCTTGTAATGAAAGCATTGACGAGAAGAGGGAACTGGTGGCAGAATGGATCCTTAGTAGAGACGGGGCCGCATTTACTTAGCAAGGGATTATAAAACGGACATAAGTTAATGAAATTGGTTGCCTGCTTGATTGAGAAGGTTCCGTTCCTGGCTTGTTTTGAGCTATGAAATCACTGTTGAATCGGCAAAAAAGGTAGAAAATAATCATTGCATTGTTTCTAGCCCTACTGGTTCCTTCTGATCTGGGCATCCTGCTGCGTATTCTTAAAATCCGGTCTCGTTGCACGATAGACGAGCACGCTGGTAGCTCAGATGGGTAGCAATTTCAGGCATGAGCTTTAAAATTTAAGCACTGAGTTACATCCAGAGGTGAACCACAATTTAATGTTATGTATCGTGTTTCCCAAGTAGAGCAGCTCGTCCTTGAGCTGACAGGTACTCTTGGAAACTGGACGTCTCGACCTTTGTCTTAAGCTGGTTTGGAGTCATGACTCCTTCAACCCCAGCACCATACCCGTACTCAGCCAGGAACGCTGCGGAATCAAGAGCTTCAAATGGAATGCCGAAATGCTCGTGCATGGTCTGTATATCCATTCGCACGAACTCGGCTTCTTCTTCGGTAGCATGTGACCACGCATCAACAATTTCGGCTAGTGTGAGCCTGTTGTCGTATGCAAGAAGCTTCTTGCCAACATCCTCCTCAACAAGAGCGTGAACGTAGGGACCAGTGGAATTTGCAGCATCGATGAGGTTCAACTTTGTTTCAGGTGTGGCCGGGAAAAACAATGCATATTTTCCAGTTTGTGGGTTGAGGCGAGGGTACAAAATAGACACATCTTTGTAGCTGCCCATGTAAAGATACGAGGCCTTCTTCGAGAGATCCGGTAGGTGCGACTTGATAAAGTCCACCACGGCAGCCTTTGTCTCGAACGAGTATGCATGGGAATATTTGCCATTTGAGGCCACTTTTACAGGCTCAAGGGCAGAGTATATGTACTTCTCAAGAGACGAAACCTTAGA
This sequence comes from Calonectria naviculata, assembly GCA_003031705.1. Lineage (NCBI taxonomy): Eukaryota > Fungi > Ascomycota > Sordariomycetes > Hypocreales > Nectriaceae > Calonectria > Calonectria naviculata. The sequence continues at coordinate 117,151 of NAGG01000179.1, read as the reverse complement.
TGCTGCGATGGCGGCTTTTGTGGCGTTTTGAAATTCTGATTCGTATGCTAAACGATGGCTAGTAGGCCAGTCATTTCCAGCCGCCAAATAATCTTGGAACGGGCGCCAGTAATCAAGATTGACAAAAATGACATGTGCACCTTCGAAAGCTCTATGTAACGACTTTGAGTTAGTTACATCAGCCTGCAGTACTTCGGCACCGAGTAATTCAAGGGCTTTCGCGCTATTCGAGTTTGGCGACCGAGTTAGGCAGCGTACACGCCAACCAGGGAGACTCAGGAATGTCTTAGCCACAGACGAGCCTTGGGTGCCTGTTGCGCCGACGATGGCTATGGTTTTGAGTTGATCCATTTCAGAAACAGTTGTCTGTAGAATATCTGTTGGAAGGGATGAAGAAATTGAAGTCCGACGGCGTTTGAAGAATTACCTTACGCGCTACAGGTCGTAATATTTTGTAGAAGAAAAAGATCAAGCTATGGCTTCTATTTACAAATGTCGTTTCACGTTGAGCAAAAGAGATGATCCTACATGATTAATAATTAATGATGTGATACAATCTGGGACGTAATTAATTGGGGCGTAAGCACGCAATATTTGGCTCTTCACCGCTCACCAATAACGTTATCTACACTCCAAAGTAAGCTCAATTTATGAATCAGCTAAATTTCAAGCCTGGATATCAGTGATCAAATAAACCTTATGATTTTTTTACATTAGGCTCGGTTCGTCAATATAACGCCATAATCAATTCGTATATGATGTGGTCTGCTGGTTTATATTGAGTTTCTCATCGCCCTCTTCTCGTCTGTCTTACTAACTAGCCCCCTTGATGCTCCTTCGTTAGTGAGAATACCCTTTTGTTCGGCCGTCCAAACTGTAGGGATATCGTCGCACAGCGGAGGTAAATTGCTTGCTAAACCTTTGGAAACCGTTTCAACCTCGTACAGTACCCTGATAATGTTGAACCCGACGATTTGCTTCAAGGTGTTTTTAGAAATACCGCGACGAAGAAGTTCAGCCACAAGCCGTGGGTAGGCTGATACATCATCCAATCCATCTGGGCCGCGCAGCATTCCGTCAAAATCTGAACCGATTCCAACATGCTCATACCCGATCCTATCACCCGCATAAATAATATGATCAACGACCTGATTAATATTTGCATTTGAGTCTTTTTCAGCGCTTGTCAAATTTGGCAGAAAGCAGATCATAATAACCCCGCCATTCATCTTGAGCATGTCCAGGACCTCATCAGTGACATTTCTTGGGCTTTCGCAAAGGGAAGAGCTGGCGGGGAAAAAGATTAGCAAACGAAGATGTAAAGCTGGGCAGTCAAAGTAAGCCATTACCAGGAAGAGTGTGAAAATATCACCGGCGCTTGAGATATCTCCAGCACCTGCTTTTGGGTAGCCTCGTTTGTATGAGACAAGTCGACAATCCTACTATCAGTTAGAAATAAAACTGATCTTGATCTCGCCCTACTTACATCCCGACACGGTTCATCTCTCGCACCATTGCTTCTCCACGCTGTGATAGACCACCGTTGGGATTTGTCTTGCCAGTCTTGTTGATGTTAGCTTCTTAATGCTTGGGTGGTAGTGGTCGGTTCATACAGCTGAGCCGGCATACACATTATCGTCATCGTGACAAAGAGTAATGTACCGTGCTCCAAGTTTATGGAACAGCCTCATCGCGGAGGCACTCTCCGCAATCTGGTGTAGTCCCTCGATTCCAATTAAACTTGCAATCTTTCCGGATTGAAAGATGGGCATAACGTCTTTGGATGTTTTTACAAGACTAAAATGCGTAGGATATCTCTCGATAAAATTGTGGATAGTGTCTACTTGCTGCATCGTTTTCAGGAGTGTCTCGAGCCTTTCGAGTGGAGTATTATTCTTTGGCCTGAAGAAACGTCAGCGACCCACTAGGACTTGGAAGAATCGTGAATGGATTACGCAGGCACGAATGCACTCCAAAACTGACCCCCGAGGCGCCCATTTCGTAATCTAGTCAGGTCAGTTTGTCCGATGGGCATGTCTTGTATATTGAAGTTGGTTGCTGCAAAATTGTTTTGAAACCATCCTCGAATCATGTAGGGAAAGTCATTGTGTCCGTCTACAGTAATAATGACGTGTTAACAATTAAATAGATGTGGGAAGACACCGAACACTAACCAATTAACGGAACTTCCTCTAGGAATGCTGTAGCTTGCTCAAGAAAGGTTAAATCACCATTACTTTCCATCGTGAAGCCTTTATCTCAACTACTCTTTTGATCTGTGTTCTAGCTGGAAGGAAGTGAATATCTATCTACACTTACCCTTTCGACGTAGGAGCTCTGGGGGGTTTTAAATATTATAATCTTCTAGCCTTCGTACATACGTGTATACGAATTCCAACTAATTAACTTACTGCCCAATAAAAAACGATGTCTTACTGAACAGCTCTCCCGCCGCCGTAACCCCAGATTGGTGAATGGATTCTGTCATAGTACCACCACATACCCCAAAAGACCGATTTGACAACCTTCCCAACCCAAGGCTCCGCACGTCCGTTATTGTCAGCTCTCAGCTTTACCCTTCTCATGACAGTGTTGAGCAAGGGCATCCAGAATCCGAGAAAAAGCGACGCACCAAATTCCTCATACGAAGACAGGCTCCGTCGGTATTGCGGCAGCCCTCGCAGGTAATTTTGGTACGAGGCTGGAAGGCCGGATTCCTCGGCGCCTTGGATCAATAGGCCCTGGTTTAATATTAGCCGGTGGCCGACGTGCAGATACACATCGCGTAACAATTGACTCACCATGTAGCGGGCGCTTGGAGTGGCTTCGGGCTCAAAGGGGAACCTGGCCATCAGGGTGAAAATGGAAATTTCTTGGCACTCAGCCCAACGGTCCGCCTGATGCGCTTCGGGGAGCAGAACACGGGCCGGCAATTCAGTCTCCACATATGCAACCCCGGCGCCTTCTGAGACGGTCATTTGACGGTATTGCGACCGGGGCAGCAAGTAAGCAATGCCATGGACTGGAGGCACCAGGAGCCCGTCGTCGTCCGTCTTCCGTTCCCGAATGCCGCCCATGGCTGGTTCAGAGTACGGCACTCCCATAATGTTAAAGCAAAGGACATGGGATGGAATGCACACGGCCCGTGCCGCTAGAGGCGCAAGTCCACGCCGAGCCAGTGTGGTTTTCGTCATGTTGGATCCGTAGGCAAAGTACCACACCGAATCTTCGGTCTCTTGTGTTTCTGGTGCCCCCATGATTGCTTGTCGTGCTCCCATGCTTCGGGTTCTGTAGTGGCCCCATCATCTGAAATCTTCCAAGCACTAAATACTTTTTTGAAAGTGGTGTCATGCTATCTCGGTCCGTCTTTCAACACCCTGTGAGCCCCAGCCATTGGGTTGCATTAGTAACTGTAGAATAGTTGAAAGTCGATTAACCCGTAATATTTCATTAATAACTAAGCCGATATCTGAACTAATCAGCTAGAATCACGGGTGTAACTTCTCTGTTCAACTCGTATTGGTGTTCAGTATGGCGTTGATACAGACCTTGCTTAGCCATGTTGGCGAATCATTCCCTTATTCCGCCCTTGCGGTTTTGGTGGCAGGATTCATTCTAACTCGCATCTTTTGGCCCAAAAAGTCCCACAACCTGCCAATCTTCAAGCTGACTGACAACAATGTGCTCGCCGTTTTAGAAAAGGCCTACAAGCAGGCAAGTATCTGTTGAAATGAGAGATAACTAGGTCCTAAAAGCTAACTTTGGATTCAGTATCCTACCACACCATTCATGCTGGAGCTTCCAGGAATGGAAATGGCGGTTCTGCCACCTTCCGAGGTAGAAACGATCAGAAGCCTTCCCGAGACCGTTGTTTCCATCAAGTAAGCCCAGCGAATGCATTGATGACAACAAAATAGCTGAAACTGTTATAGAAAACATCATTATGACGTTTTTCTGGGAGAATATACTTATATGGGGACAAAGTCTGAAGAGTTCGATTCCACAATGAGGAATGTTCTTACCCGAAACACCCCAACTGTTCTAGAAGCATTTACAGAGGAGATCGGGTACGCTGCTTCTCAGACCATTGGTGCCTGCGAAGAGTGGACTCCAATCATCGCACGCAAGGCCGTGTGCAAAGTTGCTTCTTTGATGTCTGGCCGTGCATTCGTGGGACTCCCATTGAGCAGAGACGAAGAGTGGGTCGAAGCCAATGTCAACTACACTGCGGACGTTTCCAAGGCATGGATGATTCTAAAGATGATTCCCCAGCCCATCCGGTTCTTCGTAGCTCCTTTCTTGCCTCATGTTCGCAGTCTGCTGAGCCAGCGCCGCAAAAATGAGCTGAAGCTGGCTCCTCTTCTGGCTGAGAAGCAGGATCCTTCTCGCAAATCTGAGAAGAAGAAAGCAGCTGGAGGAGATTTGCTGGACTGGTTTATATCTCAGTACGATGGGACGCCTACGCTTCAAGAACTTGGACGTGATCAGCTTCTGGCCACTTTCGCTTCCATCTACAACCTGTCTAACGCACTGACCTACATTGCGTTTGACCTCGCCGCCACCGCGCCAGCAGATGTTGAGGCGATGAGGCAAGAAATCATTGATGTAGTTGGGGAAAACGGTGTGATTGATAAGAACAATCTTGTCAAGCTGCGAAAGCTTGACAGCTTCACCAAGGAGTCACAGAGATTGTGTCCGCCCTCGCTTGGTAAGTCGTTTCCACCTCCCTTAGTTGTGTGCAAAAACTAACTTCTCTAGTCAATATTCCACGAATCGTTACCAGTCCCGAGGGGCTTAAGCTTTCAACGGGACATATCCTCCCGACGGGAATAAGGATGACGGTCATGAGTCATTTCATCAACCATGACCCAACACTGTATCCAGACCCGGAGAAATTTGACCCCTTCAGATTTTCTAGACTCCGAGAGCTTCCAGGTAACGAGCTCAAGTATCAGCATGCATCTACGGGATTGGAAAACATCAATTTTGGTCACGGAATCTGGGCTTGTCCGGGACGATTCTTTGCTAGTGCGCAGATTAAAGTGGTTCTCGCCCACTTGCTGATGAACTACGATGTGCAACTAAAGCCTGGGACCCAAAAGCCGGGGCCAATCCATTACGGCTTGGCGATTCTCCCCGACGCGCAGGCGGAGATCATGTTCAAGGCTCGCAAGTAGATTGTTCTGTTGAAGAGAGATAGGATGGTGGGCGCGTATTCAACTACCCATATAAGAGAAATAGGGTAGATAGAAACAGCCATGAATAAAAGGATACTCAAGACACTCGCATCAATTCAGATGCCATTAATATTTTCCCCGTGTTTGAGTGCCCGAAAGTCTTTACGCGTAGCCCAATGTCCTCCTTGTCCGTGCTCTCCGTCATCCACGTATGCCGAGATGCAAGCCAGCATGCGCGCATGTTCAGTCTCGCATTCGCGTTTTCATGCGTGGGGGGAAGACCAGGTTATCGAGCGGAACACACTTCGGCGCGTTGCGAACAGGCATCGTAATGGACCCCGCGACGGGCCGTACGTGGCTTAGATTCGGGAACCTCTACGGCCCATGAACCAAGGGTGCGTGGAGGCCCTGGCCGGTGAATAAGCTTCCATTTACTGGCCCTGTGAGCTTAAATACTAGATTAGCTTGGACACGTAGCAAGGTAATTGAAACCAGGCAATTGTTTTACGCCACTTGCGTATACGCATTACTTAAATTGGAAGTCTTGAGATCACGCTGCCATCATGTCCAAGCCAGCCTTCAACTTCAACATCGCTTTTACTGAGTCCGTGAATGGGCCAGATGAGTCTGTAATTCTCACCCCAACGGAGTTGTGGTACGGAATCCGCCGTGGAGGTCGCAATCCCCACGATTTTGCACCATACGTCGCGTCTTGCGAGGTCATCTCGGGTGGGAAAGGCGAGTTCCGGCGCAAGCTGACCCTTGCCGACGGCGCGGTGCATACAGCTGCCGGCGAGGATCTGATCCAGGATGTTATCATTGCACCGCCTCTCCACGTAAGTCTAATTGGCCCTGTTTACCGCGTTCCTTGGCGTACTGCAACCGTGGACGAGTTTGGTTAGTTGCTCACAAAGGTGTGAACACTGCAGGTGGAAGCGAAAACCGTCACCACTGGCGCCAAGAGCACGTTCCTCATGTCTCACGGGACGTCGGCCGAGCGCCCGGAGCTTTTCCTCACGGCCATGTACGAATTGAAGCTGGACAATGTGGAGCCGGGAACGCAGGCGGCAAAGGACATTGAGGTGAACTACACGGCGCTAGCCAAAGGCGCTTGCGAATCTGCCGTGCGGGACATTAGGAAATGGAAGAATGAAGGCAAACTAGCACAGTGGCAGAAAGAAGACGAAACATCGTCCGAGTGATTGGGTCTCTAACTTAGCCCTGTCAAGGTTTGCAATGCCGGTCGCGATAGCACGTAGACTAGCCAATTAAACCATGGGGATTTCACAAGCGCGTATTGATGTGCATTGCTGGTGGCCAACAAGGTTGTGATTTCCAAAATGGGGTCTGGGATATGAATAGGGCAGAACGACTTTAACCTGAAGTAGCCTGGGGCAACTGTGCACGACTAGTTCTCACTGTCGTGGATCTACTGCTGCGGGAAGATCTGCTCTCATCACTAATTACAAATGTCGACTTTTGTTTAGTCTTAGCTGTTGAGGGACTTGTGCTGAGGGCTCAGGGTCTCATGTGGAATATTAGCTACGCAAAATAAAGTTCTATAACCGTTGCAATGGGAATTTAAGCGATTCACACTCCTTGCAAGTTATCCCTGACATGAGGCCTCGGCGATTGCGGGGATGAGTCTGGTCCGCGCAGTCTGCCTCTAACCGCCCTGTCCATTCGTCGATGAGGTCCCCGTTTCCAGGGCCTGCCCCCCACGCCTCGGCCCAGCGACCAGGGCAAATGCACTGAAGAGGAGGCGTGGTGGCACCACCTCGAGGGTGATCATGTGGAGCCCGGCACCCAGCTGTAAGCTTATGGCGCTCATAGACACCATGCCATGCGGGCCATTGAGCTAACATTACTTTTGTAGGCTGCCATGGCATGCTACGATATAGCTGGATTTAGGTTTAGGAGAGGGAAGAAAGAGAGATGAAGCGATGCGCTGAAAAGACTCTGATAGCTCACGTGATGTTATTGCGGCAAATATTAATGTCCAAATAAGAAAGCCATCCTCTAGCCACAGTTTCCGGGGCGATTCAAGGTCGAGATCCAGCCAAGCGCCATGGCGACAAGAGCAGCAAACTCCTCCGCGGGTTCCACAATGTCGGTGGCCTACGAGCCTCCACGAAAAGCGTAATGAGCTCCGGAATCCCCAACATATTCTTCCTCGTAGTTGACTCGAGTAGGGAAAAGCCACCCCGCATGCGATCAGCCTGCACCGAGTGCCATGCAGCCAAGGTAGCATCCGGCACGACCTGTTGAACCCATCACTCGTAACTCACAGTAATGACGGCAGGTTCGCTGTAGCGGGGAAAAGACGGGTTGCACCCGGTGTCGACAATCGGGCCTCAAGTGCGTCTACAAGGTGTCCATGGTGGGTAGAATGTCTCGGCGGAATAAGCGACAAATGATGGACGACGACCATAATCAATCCGAATCCCACCATCGCCACGTCACACCACACGATGTGACACACTCTCCAACAGCGTCTCCCGTGGCTGGAAATGCATTCGACGCGTTGGACTATATTGAGTCCGAGTCAAATAATCACAGCGACAATAGACCGGCATCACAATCCATGACGAGCCCTGACAGGTTTTTCTTTCAATGCGACAGTCTGGACAACCCGTTGGGCGTCTCTATGGGCGGTTCAGAAGCATGTCACACAGGCGATATCGGAAATTTCTCAGTTCCACCACTGAACCTTGACTTTGGGTTGGACTGTATGGCTTTGGAGATGGTCGAGATGAGCAAACGGAATGATGCAGCAGTCCCTCTATTCGCAGGAAGAGAGGCGCCTGAGCTACCTCCTACACCAACATGTTCCAATTCACTAATAACTCCATCGCTAACAACATCCGTTCACACGGTTCAAAATGACGGGCCGACATCATTTCCTTATGTTTCAGCAATTTTAAAAATTCTCAGCGTATTAGAAACTCACGTGCAGTCAAAGTCTCACACTCTAGACGAAATTCTACGTGTAAATAAAGCGTGCATGAGTGATCTAGCCAAGATCATGAGCAAGGAAGAATGCCGCACGTGCAGGAGCTACAATATGATTGTCTCCTCAGCGCTGGACTTGATTGTCGCATTGTTCGAGGACGTCATCAACTGCCGCGACTGGGCCGACACTGGTGGACAAAGCCCGCACGGCAAACTACCGGTGCTGCAGTTCGGCGTGTTTGAGCTGGAGCCGGAGGAGCAGATACTGATGACCAAGGGTATTCTAAAGAGAGAAGTGCAACGGTTTCAAAAGATTATCCATGATTTTTCCCTGGAGTTTCATAGTTGCGGTACGGATGCTCATAAGAAAGTTATCGCACAGTGGTGTGGGTTACTCAAAGGTAGAGCAGATACTCTGTCATCATATTTAGAGAAATGAAAGCACATAAAATTACCAATGCAAATTAACGTGAAAGATGTATAGGTAGTGGAGAATAATTGCTCTGAACGGTCATCCCTCCATTCATGCATCTTCGTCTCTCCTTCGCTTGCTAGGGTGTGTGAATTCTTCAGATACTGCATCGTCTATCTTCTGATATCCCAGCGTCTTCCCAATTAGATCGAGTGCTCTCAGCAGTATATCCATTGGGACTGCTATGGTAATTCTGGCCCATCCATATGATTGCTCGTCAGAAAAGCAATCTGACCAGCCTCCAAATGACCTAGCAGGTGCGACTACCACGCCAGCAGCCTTGAGCTTTTTGAACAGCATTTTCTCTTCTATGTCCGACTCTGCGTGCTTTGCTAAGCGAGCCAGAATATATGGACCAGCGCTGGGACGAATAAATCGGATGCCCCATGTCTCAAAATATTCAATCACCACTAGTTGGTTTGCATGTAGTCGTGAGGCGGATAGATGTAGAAGGTCCGGCAATGTGTCTGATGCAAGAAGATGCGTGGCCACAATCGAGGAAAGCGATGAAACTTGGATAGTTGAAAGGGCGAAAACGGATGCCAAAAGACTTTTGGAGTCTGTGGCCTGGCTAATCAGAAAGCCCTTCGATTAAACCATGTCAGTAATGCTCTCACTGCTAGATGGTAGGTAAGTGCCGATGCGTACATACCATACGAACTCCACTAGAGCCTAGGTCCTTACTGAGACTCCAAATTGTATGCACCTTTCCGTAGGGCTTGAGCTCTTGTCGAAGAGTCCGATCGTCTCGCTTAACCTCGGTGCCCTCATTTTTCAAGCTGGATTCTTGGTGCCGAATGCTCAGAATTGAGGAGAATGGGACTTGGCTTTCGCTTTTAAATTTGTCAAAACGTTGCAAATCGCTGAGACCATATAACTCGTCAGATATGTAGTGGATGTTCTTTTCCACACAAAATTTAAGTGCATCTTGCAAAACCTCTTCTGAGTAGCACTGAGCGAATGGGTTTTGAGGGTTTGTCATCACTAGAGCACGAACTCGTCCTTCTGGGGCTTCATCGTAGACATTTCGAAGCGCGGAAGAGATAGATTCAAGATGAGATGCACCAATCACCCCATCTATGTCAGGTGAAAAACTTGCGATCACTGGAATTATCTTGATTCGAGCACGAAGACTGAAGTGGAAGTCAAACCCATCTAAAAAAATGTCAGCAGGCATGCATGTATCAGGGTGGGTGAGCCAGAACGCACTCCAATATGGAGCCGGGACCAAGACGCAGTCCCCTTCATCGCAGATGCTAAACAGTAATGAGTCTAGACATGATGTTGCCCCTGGCGTAGCAACTATATGGTCAACGGACACTGGTCTGGCAGGCTTGAAATGGGCGTTGAAGAAATTTGCGGCCGCCTCTAAAAGTTCTGGGTCCCCGCCAAACCCTTGTGCATAGGACAGGTGCTTCTTAAATCAGAAAAATGTTCAAATACATGCTGCTTGCGGCTTACATCGATTTTGAGTCTCTCTTTGATGGCATCTTTGTAAAGCTCTTGGAGCTCAGGCCGGATCAACCAATTTTCTGAGGTGGCAAGGTCAATTTTTTGGGATGATCGGTTTGATACAGTGGTTATGATTGTTGGCAATATGGCAGAAACGGTGCTTCTCATGCGCTTGGAAAGCACTGAAGTGGTGTCCATCACTTCACTGACTCGAACGAAGAATCGCTAAATCAAATGATAGAGAAAAGGCTATCAAGGATCAAATAATACGGCTTGTCAATGGTTCATCATCAAATTCTACTTCTAAAAATAGTCACTACTTCATCATTTTCCCACAAAACTTCACAATCGAACCTTGCTCGGCAAGTCACTCTGGGCCCTGATGGATATCATCTGGTGACCGATGGATACTCTGAGCAGAGGAATGTGAAGTGCCACAGTCTTGTGACATTTCCCTGTTCATTATTAGCTCCGAGCATTATTTAGACTTTGTCGGCGACCTGTCAAGAGGCTCGGTCGGCATCGTCGGTGACCGAAAGCCCAGCTTCCCGTCGTGTGGGTCCAAACAGCAAGAGCCGGACTGTCGTGCACCTCGTGCATATTCAGTAAGCAATTTATTGAAGAATTACGTAATATGAAAATATCAGTCAACTATGTAGAGCACAGTGTCGCTCTATCAGAGCTTTTTTGCAATATACCTGCTGCAGAACAGTTGAACGCGGTGAACAGAAGTAATGAACTCATGAACCAAACGATCTTCAGCGCCAACACTTTGTATAGTTGTCAATCGAGAAGCAAGATGCCAATTTGATTCATTCCACTTAAAGCCCAGGACATAATTCAATCCAGAGTGATGTCACTTTACTTGTATGATTTGTGCTTACAGGTGGGAATACGTGGGTTGTGAAGCGAACATTATTTTATTTTTCATACGATTCTACCATTCTGTAAATACTTTCGAAACAGGCTTAGAAGCAGCGCAAATCATGTCCAAAACATGAACCAATTTCGCAGTTAATGAGCTTCGATGAAGCGACAAGTTGTTCTTGGCCCTTGGTAACATCAAATTCGCCTTCTATCAGCATTTGCATTGCCTTGGGGAGGAAGCCTGAGAGCTCTTGAACAAATTCCAATGGAATGCAAGAGTCATCATACTCTACTCTAAGAACCAACTTTCCAGAAGGCAAGGCCATAAACTCGCACATGAGCTTGAATTTGGCCCCGCCAGACCAGAGATAACACGGTGCCACGGATGGAATGTCCATGCTCAAATCCTCCATCATGGACTGATCCAAGAACGTAACCATAACATCAAATATGGGATGATTCGGGTAGTCACGGTCAACATTGAGGTGATTCAAAATGGAGTGCCATGGCACAGCGTTAGTAAATGCCATTTGCATTGAACATTGGACTGATCGCAGGAAGGCCATGCACAAGTTTTCGTTCTTGTCGTGACTTGATGTTGCAGAGTAGGAAATGCGGACTGGCAGCGGTTCTAAAAATAGCCCGACGGTGTTGAGATCCTCCTCAGTCCGGCGATTCATGTGTGGTGCTCCGACCACTACATCAATTGAGCCATCCTCGTCTTGGCCCTTGAGGCATAACGCAACTGCTGCAATTGCGAGTTGCTGTGGGGAAATTTGCTTAGTGGACGTAAAATCAGAAATCTTTCTGGCCAATCCGTCATCCACGATGTTTATGAATGACCTGCCTTGATATGAAGATCTTGGCCGAGTGTTTGTGATGGAAGATGGAGGCTGGGGCAGGTCTTTCAAATAATTCTTCCAAAATTCCAACGTAGATTTCGACAGATTCTCAGTCCATGCAATGGTGTCGGAGTATTTGAACAATTGCTGTTGGTGCATTTCACCCTTGTAAATGCCAGTAGCTTGCTTCAGCAGCAGTGCTAGTGATGTGTAGTCAGCCACAATATGACTCAATACTACCATGATCCTCCCGGAAGATATATAGACCCTAACAGGGCTCTCCTCTTTCACAGAGAATGGTCGATTCGCCTCCTTCCAAAGATCGATTGCCGACACACACTGCACAGAAGGTGGAACAGGGTAAATATCTCGCCGATAGGACCCGTCATGATTCACATGATAACGAGAGGACAACACTATGTGCGTTTTCAGAACGTTATTCCAAGCAGAGATCAGTCTGCCCTTGTCGACAGCCGAGCCGTCGAAGTTAGCAGCAAAGCAAACATTAAAGGAGCCGGTTCCTTTGGTCGAGTTGTACTTTTGTAGCCATTCCTGTTCAATTGGCGAGACCACGCTGTCACCCAGGCGCATACTTTGTGGCTGGGGAATTTCCAGCCCACCAAGCGCGTTAATATCTTTTGCCAAATTTTCCACGGAGGATTGAGCCATAATAAGCTGAAGAGGAATTCGAATCTTGAATTTGTCGGACAAGCACCGCGCGAGACGCATTTGTTTTAGCGAATGGCCACCAAGAGTCATGAAATCGGATGAGGGTGACACTGCCAGGGTATTGGGTAGACCAAGAACTTCCCGAAAAGCTTCTGAAACCAAGCGCTCCGATGGACTTCGAAGTTCGCTCTGCAATATGGCGCGCTCCTCGCAGCTCTTGGCTACAGCAATGTAATCTATCTTGCCGGCAGGTGTCATGGGAATCTGTGCTACAGACATGATATGATGTGGCAGAGCATATCGCGGCAATGCTAAACCCATTCTCTCTTTGAGCTGCTTGACGTCAATATCTGCCGGTTGGACCATTGCGACGAGTTCGTCGCCTCGGCGAGTGATGGCAACTCCGGACAAGTCTGGAGCCGCCCGAGCCACTCTGATTTCCAAGTCATTCAAGTCCAGCCGGAAGCCACGCAGTTTGATTTGACGGTCATTACGACCCAGACACACAATTTCACCATCTTGGTTCCAGTAGCCACGATCACCAGTGCGATACATCATCTCGCCGTTCTGCATGATGTGATCGCAGAGAAATCGTTGCTTATTCTGTTCAGGAAGACCAACATAGCCCCTTGCGACTTGGACGCCTGCAAGATATATCTCGCCAACGACGCCGGGCTGAGCTAGGCGTGCTTAAGAATCTAGAATGTAGACCCTTGTAGTTGGATTGGGCGGTCCAATGGTTACTGGTTTTCCTGGCAGTAATTGCTTGATTGTCGCGCCACAAGTTCCCTCCGTCGGGCCATACATGTTGTAGAGGGTCTTGACTGACGACCATCGATCTGAGACACTTTGAGGAACAGGCTCTCCTACCAGGTAAACCTAAGGATGTGTTAGCATGAAGATTCCATGATTTCGAGGCTTTCATATAACCTACCCATTTCAAGTCGGGATAGTCGTCTGGGTTCAGAACTCTGGCAATCGAGGGAGTCAAGATGGCCGCATTTGCAGACTGCAGTGGCTCGAACGGGTCACCACCGGATTGAAGGACTAAGGTTGCGCCGTGTGTGAGGGCAGAAAATGTTTCATGGATGCTTCCGTCAAAAGCAACAGACATTATTTGCGAGATCCGCACGCCAGGTTGCGCGAAGAGTCTGACTTCTAAGTCACTCTGGAAGGCTACTAATCCTTCATGTGTGCACATGACACCTTTTGGAGTGCCTGTTGAACCAGAGGTAAAACACAGATAGGCATTATCTGATGGCTGGGCATGTTCCCTATGCTGCCAGGATGTATTTAGTACGTCATCATCTGATAGAATCGACTCGACTGCCTCGAATGAGTTGCAAGATGACGGGGTGGCGCATATCTGGGATACTTCCGGGCAAAGAAACAGCTTTGCCTGTGCTTGTTGGTACATTGTGGCTCTGAGTTGAGAGGGTAGAGCTGGGTCAAGAGAGGAATAGACTCCGCCTGCCTTCAACACGCCAAATATCGCGATGGTCCAGTTCAGAGACTTGTCCGAGTGAACGCACACAACGTCTCCTTTAGAAATCTTGGTAGAAATCCTAGCCGCGACTTTGTTTGCCAGTGAATCCAAATCTTGATAAGCCACTTCGGTCTTGCCCTGATGCACTGCGATGACCTCCGGGTGGTGTTTAACCACCTTCTCAAACAGCGTGACGAGGTCAGCAGTGATTGATTGTCTTGTAGTACGACCAGAAAAGCAGTTGCCGAATTGACTGAGCAGGGCCCTGGATGGACAGGTTAGAATGGCCTCCATCACCGCATCGAGCGTCGTGTGTGCCCGACTCAGTTGACGTAACGCCTCTTCGTAACTGCTCACAATTCGTTGGGCATCGGCATGGCGCATCCGATCTGGGCGGTATTGAAACCGAATTTCCTTTCCAGGAGTGACTCTTAAGCCCAGCGAAAGATCGTTATCTTGTGTCTCAAATGTCTTCAAGGGCTTGATAGACAAGTGATTCCAGTCGTCCTGCCATGCATCCACGGAAATAGCTGACTCATAGGCTCGTGTGAAGCCGTGCTCGGGAGAGGTCCAGGAATACGCTTCTAATTCCAGCAGGCCCTCAAAAAGCGAGTTGAGGAATTTTGCCACCGTTTCGTTCTTCCTTAATGTAACATATAACGGCAATGGGTTGATTAGTGGACCAATCACATTGTCGGAGTCTGCAATCGATGTGTTTCTTCCACTCAGTATCGCGCCAAATACAATATCATCCGAGTCTGAGAAGCTTGACAGAACCAAGGCCCATGCAGCGTAGTAGATGCTTGCCGGGGTAACGTTGTTGTTACGAGCCACCTCCGTCAACTTTGGATGCATGCTAGCGATGTTCAAAGTAATAATGCAACTGTTCTCATATTTCGCATCATTTAGTTCCGGGAGCTGAAATGATCCCTTCGCGTTCGGGTGTGCCTCTTGTTGGGATTTCCAATAGCCTGCGGCTGCATCCTTGTGGATCGATTGGTGCCATTTGAGGTCTCTGGCCCATTTCCAAAAGGAAGGGTTGGGAGGTGTGATTATCCCATTGGCAAATTTCAAGGCCCTGGACAGCATCAAGTTGGCCGAGATCCCATCTATAAATGCATGATGGACAGTCCAGATGATCTTGCAGTGATCTGGAAACTCTGCATCTTCTGATGGCAAAACTGTAAAATTTGAGCCAATGGGGTTTTCTTCATCCTCACTTGGGCCAATATCGCGCTCGGCAGAATCTAGAAAACTAGTCCAAAGAAATCGAGGCTGCTTGACTCCAGTGATTGAGGCTGCCCACGACGTCTCAAATATATCTGCCTCCTCTATCGCTCTCTTCCATGATTCAAACAAGACTGAGGTGTGCTCCTTGAGATGAATCATGGTATACTTGATGACATTTTTGCGGGAGTCCTTCACGGTGCCATGAATCAAATCAAGTTGCATATCTGTTGGTTCGGCAGCGGTAAAACCATCATGGAATCCACTATCGGCAAGTATATCGATATCGCGTTGCGTTTCGGAGTCAGAGCCAACAGTACTAGGAGATTTCGGGCTGATTACCGGGGAGGAGTTACTGGTTTCCGAACCATCGACTGTATCAGGATGCTTCTCTCGTAAGTCAGTGGGAACTATGTGCCATTCCTTATTGGGCATGGAGATAACAGGGCCCCCTATTGTCTGTGAGTTGTTGGAGTCGATTTGGAACAGCGAATCTTTCGGTAGTTGCCCGTCGAAATGGCGCAATAGCTCGATAAGGCTACTACACCTAAGAACCTTCTCCCGTGATACATCAAGGCCTTCAACCCTGAAGGCTGACACCAATAGTGTTGCCGTCAGAGAATCACCACCATTTTGGATGAAGCTAGTGGTCAAATCAAGTTCTGATGTGTGTCTTCCAAGGGATTCCGAGACCTTTGTCAGGAATATGTCGTTCATGCTGATTGGGTATGTCCCAACTTGGTATCAGGTTGATGTCGATTTGTTAAAGGAATTAAAAATCTGCGAAATATTCACCAACCAACCTTGCAAAAGTCTTCAAGTGGAAGTGGCGGCAGTTCACAACTGGATCTTTGAGCAAATTAGGTGATAGCTAACTCAAATTGCGTTTCATCCGAGACTCTGACACTAAGCTGTGTTTCATTGACTAATAAGGTCGTCACTCTGTCATACCTTGGCCTTGATGGCGATTCGTCTCGCAATATTCTCCCAGATTCTTTGCACGATACACAACTTGAACCCCTACGGACCCATGTTTTGTGTTGCGGACCGAACTTTTGGCATGATACCATCGG
Source organism: Calonectria naviculata (assembly GCA_003031705.1). Classification (NCBI taxonomy): domain Eukaryota; kingdom Fungi; phylum Ascomycota; class Sordariomycetes; order Hypocreales; family Nectriaceae; genus Calonectria; species Calonectria naviculata. The sequence continues at coordinate 100,934 of NAGG01000179.1, read as the reverse complement.
CCGTCCTTACTGATGAACTATTCGCTGGGCAATCAAAGATGTTACAGAGTACTTTCTATGGGAAAGTCGCCATCGGCATCCTTGCGTTTGGTTGCCCCGCTGTTCGGTCCCTATCGGGGACTGGCGTTCTCTTCGGGCCGTTGGTTTCTTTGTTAGGTACACTCCCTAAGTAATCATTCAAGACCCCGATCCGATAATCCTTATACCTGCGCTCTCACTTGATAATATCTAAGATTTCAATTGTACACCATTTCTCTAAACAGCTACCACAGTACCACCATACTACTTGAAAGAAAATGAGTTCAAGCACTTCTATCTTAGATACCCTCATTATTGGAGGTGGCCCTGCAGGGTTGTCTGTGGCCACGGGCCTAGTGCGACAGGTATACACCGTGGCTATCTTTGACTCTGGAGTCTATCGAAATGCCCCTACCGAGCACATGCATAATTTAGCGGGCTGGGACCATCGCCCGCCATCTGAATTCCGAGCCAAGGGGCGAGCGGATCTCCTTGGCCGCTATGGTGACTTGGTTCAATTTGTGGACAAGGCAGTGGACCAGGTAAAGAAGGTTGAGGCCGGTTTCGAGGCGACAGATTCCGACGGAAAGACTTGGACCGGAAGAAAACTGGTGCTAGCAACCGGTTGGAAAGACCAGTTTCCGGACATTGAAGGATATGCTTCCTGCTGGGCAAAGGGAATGTAAGCGGTTTCCAAATATCTGATTCACGCCAGTCTTTATGTGCTAATCTTGGACCAGTTATCATTGCCTCTTTTGCCATGGGTATGAAGATCGCGGCAAGCCATCAGCAGGTGTGCTGGCCATGAACTTTAGCGGAGTTTCGCCAATTGCTCTGCACCTTTCGCGCATGGCCCTTAGGCTCGCTGAGAAAGTTGTGGTATACACCAACGGAGTAGAGAGCCTTGGTGATCAAATTAAGGCCGACCTGGAATCTGCCGGGACGGAGGGTGCAAAAGCCCGCACCTCGGTGAACAACCGCAAAATTTCCAAATTTTCTATGAAATCAGCTGATAGTTCGGATATCATCATCACTTTTGAGGACGGAACCGAAGTGACTGAAGGCTTTCTTGCCCATGGTCCAAAGGGAGAGGTCAACGGGCCATTCGCCCAGCAGTTAGAGCTAGAGCTTACACCGCAAGGGGATATTAAGACGGAGGGGCAATTTTTCGAAACTACGGTCAAGGGAGTTTTTGCGGTGGGAGACTGTGCAACCCCAATGAAGGCCGTGTCGCAAGCTATTGGAATGGGCGCTCTTGCTGCAGGTGCGATTTCAGCGCAATTGGGGGCTGAGTTAGCGTAGATTATGCAATCACACTTGACGAGATTAAATTCAAATGCACTCATTACTTCACTAAACTGTTGCTTTATCAAATCATATCATTGGCTTCCAGATTGTGTTATATGACTCTACAAACGCAGTTCTTCGGAGACTCAACCCACCAGACTGAGCCTGTCATTCCCAGCTACGGTCGCAGGGCAGCTGACTCCAATTTAGTGCGTAACATCCTTCAGGGTGTCTGGTCACTGTCCGCCCGACACTAGCTTCTCGCCGACCGGCCGTACGAACCCACTGCGTTGCCCCACCTGGCCAAGCGGCCCGGTCGGCTCTTGAGGACATTGACCTGACAGGACATCTTCTGAATAGCTTCTAATGTGCTTCAAATGCTTATAAATTTAAGCTCATAGATGAGATCCAAGTATCATTTAGTAATTAAACAATCTAACACATCACATTACAAGATGGCTCTTCAGAAGACCCTTATTGGCCTTGAGGCAACACTAGCCGCATTCATATCAGCACTCAAAGATGAGAAATCCCATGCTCAGCTCCAAAAAGAGCTACATGACGACAACAGTCTTCCAGACAAGGAAACCTCACAGATGGCTGCCACCGTGATAGACCGGTTGGGGGAGCTACAGCACCTTCTGGAGCCGGCTCATCTCATTCTCGCCGACCACTTCTTAGGTCTGTCCAACCAGATGCCATAATTCTCCACCTCCTGACAGAGCCAATCCAGGGTACACTGATACGAAATGCCTTGTCGCTGCTGTCGAACTCGGCATTCCTGATCAGCTGGTCACCGGCCCCAAGACCGCTGGGGAGCTAGCTTCGGCTACCAATGCCAAGGAAGAGAGGCTCAGACAGATCCTCCGCCCTCTCTACAGCAAAAACATTTTCTCCTACGACAGCGAGCAAGACAAGTATTCACTGAATCATGTGTCAACTCTCTTGCTCAAAGATCATTGGACCCAGTGGCGTAACTGGATTACTCTTTACGGGAACCAATTCTACGACATTGCGAGAGGCATCCCGGCGTCCATCCGGAATGATACCGAACGGTCCGCTGCGCAAGTCAATTTTGATACCGACTTGAACATGTTTTCGTATTTTGAGAAGCAAGGATGGCTTCCTCAGCTCCACCGTACCTTAGGAGCAGGAGCCACCGCTATGGCGCCGGGGATTCTGGCTGATTACCCTTGGCATGAGGTAGGCCAAAAGACAGTCATGGATATTGGTGGAGGTGGTGGATCTTTGCTCGCTTCTCTCCTGAGGGGGAATCCCGAGATGCGCGGCGCGTTACTCGACCTTCCGGCCGTAATCAGCCACATTACTCCATTTTTTGCCAAAGGAGGCCAATTTGAAGACCTGGAGGATCGCGTTCCACAAGAGAACCTGATCGCCGGAGACTTCATGGAAAGCATTCCGAAGTATGAAGTATACACCATGAAGTGGTGTCTGCACGACTGGGACGACGAAAAGTCGCGACAGATTCTCCAAAACATTCGGTCAGCGATCATTCCCGGTTCTGCCAGTCGGCTTGTTGTACTAGAGTCAGTTCTCTCCGATTCCCGGAGCGGCCGGCTTTCCGTGTATGGAGATACCAACATGATGATGACGGCAAAGGGTAGGGAAAGGACCGAAGCTCAGTGGAGGAGCCTTGCGGAGGCATCGGGCTGGCGGACCGCCGGCATTTACCCATTAAGGAACACCTGGGTGCAGGCGATTGATTTGAGACCCGAGTAGAATTACATAGAGTTGATCCAATGAAAGTGGCTCGTTGGCTTGTCCAGGCTTGGTTTCCAGATTTCGGCCCGTGAACACTCCAAACGCGGTATTCCATCTCTTTGCCAGCCGTACATCTTTATTTTTAATACACCTAATTACACGGCCCTACATCTACTACAGCTTTCCACCAACTAAGCATTTTCGCAGTAAGAATGGAGCCACCGCCAGTCCCTCAAAGGCCTAGCGGCGAGATTATCAAAGGCGATCTCACGCCTGATGGCCGTGTTATTCTTTACATTATCAAAGGTACTCTTCAATCCACCAGAATATTGGCATGTATCACTTCTAATTTCTGAGCCAGCCGACCAAACTTCCTACATCAACTACATCAAGCCCATTATCCTTGCTCAGGAACTTGAAGCCCCCCATGTTTTGAGTGTCATTGATACCAAAGATGAGTGGTTCTACAAGATCCACCCAGAACGTTATGTCCCTTCGCTCAAGGACCGAGATCCTGAGACTGGCGAGGATGTGATTGTGTTTGAGGGCACGGCCTGCCTTCAGTACCTTGCCGACCGCTGGGATACCAAAGGTGATTGGACTGGAAGAACCGCGGCTGAGAAAGGCAGCGTTTTTTCCTGGACAGCTTACCAAACTGCTGGACTCGGGCAAGTAAACACCCTTTCTCTTGCTAAATGGTGATGCTAATATTCAAAAAGAGCCACTGCCAAATACTGGCTCTATTTCTTGAAGGGTTATCCAAATCGTCAAAACCCTGTGCAGTTGCCCAGGACCATCGAAAAGTAAGTACCTGACAACAGAGTTGAATTCAAGCTGACTCGCAATTACAGGCTCCACCAAAACACCATCAAACAGTGGGATATTTTGAACAAGCGGTTGTCCGAGCCTGGACAAAGATACATCGCTCTCAAAGACAGGCCTACATTAGCAGATCTGTCGTATTTGCCATTTGCCATGCCCTGGATGTTTAATCTGTTTAGTGTTGATATCAAGGATTGGCCTGCTGTGGATGAATGGGCAACTAGGATGTTGGCTAGACCTGCTGTGAAGGATGTACTAGAGAGAGCCCCACGTTTCAGTCATGACTTGTAATGCGAAATTTCCCTCTCAATAGAAGATACTTCAATACCAATATTGACGAAATTGATCTTTGCCTGACAATCGCAGATGGCCACAATGCACATGCTTCTTCTATTCCAATACCTGCCTGTCCATCCATCAACAAGCGTGATTGGTTTAGTGGTAAAATTCTCCGTTGCCATCCGAGCAACGTCGGGGAGCCCTGGGTTCGATTCCCAGATCACGCATTGAATTGCTTGCCCTAAGTAATATTTCTTTTGCCAGTCTATTCTCCTGATTTTTTTTTTTATACTACTCCTGTTGTGAGGAATGATACCACGGACATGTGTCCTCAATTTTCTTTACTAATTATCTCTACCATTCTAGATAGCCAACTAATACGTAGGCCTACAGTTCAGCGAAATATGGAATAAAAAGCTAAAGAGAAAATAAGAACATGACTCTTGTTTTTACTGAGCATTACTCTGTCACAGAAAGCAAAGTGTTAGGCAGGGGAGTAATGGTTGATGCTAGGTGTAATCATCTTCAGAGCTCCTTACCCTACAATTCATGGGTGGATCAGTTAGAAATCTACCTACTCGAAACAAACTCGGGTAATTACCAATGGGGTGTAATTGATACCGAGAAACACAACCAAGCATGAATTCCCATGGCCTTCTGCTGGGAGACGACGGTTTTGGCAGTGGCGTGGGTGGACGGGTTGGCTGTATCATGGGCCCATATTTTCTCCAAGTGACGCCGGGGTTCGGTGGCCGAGCAAACCTACGGGCCGTGAAGCTATGCAAACTTGCCGCACCAAACACTAACAACGTACGATTGGAAAACTAGATGGTTCAGTTCAAGGATAGAGTTTCTGATATGCATAATGGCTAGAATGTTTGCATTAATTAAAACAGTCCAAACGGTAGTCCAAGTGTGATTTCTTGCTGGAATTAACCGATTGACCATGGAAGGCAACCAGATACTACAGCAAGCCTATGACTTCGTGGTCAACAATAGAATATCATGCATTCCATTTGTTCTATTCTTCATACTGCTTTCTCGTGATTTCTTCAAAGCCCAACTTTTGCGTCCTATCTCGGGCTTGCTTCATGTATGTGGAGTTCTGCGTTGCCATCTTCCCAGCACTGACCAGCAAAGTTCATTTTAGCAGGCCAGCACCAAGTCAAACACGTTGAAACCAAGGAGTCTCTTCCATCCGCACACTATGTGTTTCCTAATGGACAGGGAGATGCTGCCAAGTTTCTCCACGGTAAAGAAAACAGCCTGGTTTGGGGTGCTCAGTACGGTCCCATCTACCGAATTTGGTCAGGGATGAAGCCAGAAGTGTGAGTTGCTCGAATCTAATGCGTGAATGAGACTAATTTTATGATTTAGGGTAGTTACAAGGCCGGAACATATACAACAAGTCTTTAGAGATTCTGATAAGCATATCAAGGCGGTCAACAATAACTCGGGCTACCTCTTAGGCCAACTGCTGGGGAAATGCGTTGGTTTAGTGAGTCGGGACGAGTGGAAGACTGTCAGGGCGATATCTGAAGCTCCCTTCTTACGAACTACGTCACCGAAATATCTAGAGGTTGTCAAGAACAGAACAGAAAAACACTTCAAAGAGTTGCAGAGCGGGAGGAACATGTGCGATGGGCTCATTGACCCAGCCCAGGATTTGAAGATGTTACCATTCTGGGTCATCGCCGAGGTGATTTACGGGAGTCTATCACCTGAAATGGAGAAAACACTGTCGGAGTTGGCACCGCTACGTGAAGCCCTGTTTCGAAAAGTCGTCGCCGGAGGCATTTCATGTTTTGATTGGTCGCAGCATCTACCTACGCAGACCAACATTGACTTGAACGACTTTAAACTCAGGTGGGCCGAGTTCAACGTGAATGCGCGCAATCAAGCCGTTCAATCCAACTTGCGACCACCAGTTGTCGAATTATACAACGCCGTGTCGGCTGGAACCATGACGCAAGAGCATCTTCTCCACACAATGGACGAAGTCCTGTATGCGAATCTCGACGTCACACTTGGTGGCATTTCTTGGAATTTGGTCTTCCTGGCTGCGTACCCAGATTACCAACGCAAGATTCTCGAAGAGATATCAAAGTGGAAAAAGACATCTGATGGAAACAAATTTGACAAATATTTTATGGACTCATCCACACTCCTCTCGGCATGCATCTTAGAGTCGTCGCGCTTGCGGCCACTTGCCGCCTTTTCGGTACCTCAAGCTATACCCACAGAGAGGGTTGTGGGAGATTATTTGTTCCCTGCTGGCACTAATTTCATCGTTGACGCATATGCACTAAACCAGAGGAATGGATTCTGGGGCAAGGACACATTGGTATACCGACCTGAGCGACACCTGTCAGCGAACCCAACGAAGGCGCGGTATAATTTCTGGCGGTTTGGATTCGGCCCGAGACAATGTATGGGCAAGTATGTAGCCGATATGATGTTGCGGGTCATGTTGGTGTATCTCGTGGAAAACTATGAGTTGGGTTTTACAGAGGAGCAGGCAACAGAATGGGCCAGAGATCCTGAAAGCTGGATTAACCATCCGCAGATGAAGCTGAAGTGCACTCCGAGACAAGCCAGTCAGTAGCGGGAAATTATCACTGTATATAGATCTCTGAGCTATTGTTAAAGATCAAGTTGATAAATCTCCTAATTATGGGTGCATTTTTGCAGTTGCGATGGCTTCACATCCATGGTGGTTTTTGAGTGACGCTGAATACATGCGTACGAAGTGGCTCATTCAACACCAGCAGGTTATTTGCACACTGATCTCACGGGAAGAATTTTCAAGTCTCTCTCAATTATATAGGCATATTAAATACTATTATGTTGTCTAATGCTTCATCTAAGTCCGATGGCTAGGCTATTTCTATCTCATTTCCATCCATGAATCCGAGTTGCAAAGTGCCCATTGCTAACATGAGGTTAGCCAAAAGAAATGCAGTCTCAATATCTAGTTTTCTACTGCTTCTGCTTCACACTTTTCCATTCCATTCCTGCAGCGCCAACAAATGATAGTGCGGCCAGGGCCACGGCTATGTACCAAGTGTTTGTCAAGGCATCGTTATAAGCAGACAGAGCAGATTCATAGTACTGAGGATCAATCACTCCCTTGAGATTAGTAGCCCCAGCTTGGCTTATCGTGTCTGCATTTACCCCCGGCACTGCCTTTGACACTTTCTGGGCCAACAGGTTCGTAAAGATGCTCTGCGCGGCAGAGACAAACACAGCGCCTCCGAGGTTTTGGCAGAGAGCGACCAATGCTGTACCAACGGGAATGTCCTGTTGGTCCAACACAGCTTGGCAAGCAATGACGCCAAGCTGGATACCAAGACCAACGCCTGCACCAAGGATTACCTGGTATCCAATCCATTTTGAGTGTCCAGTGTCGACATCAAAAGTAGTCAAAAGCCCGGCCCCAATAGTGGCGAGAATGGAGCTGGCCAGTGCAAACGGGACAAAATAGCCGCATCCTGTTACACCACCGCCAGCAATCAGCGAGAATATGACAACTCCCAAGATCATCGGAAGGCAGAGAATGCCCGACTTGACGGCTGAGACTCCCTTAATGGCTTGGAACCAAATTGGAATGTAGTAAACGATGCAAAAGTAAGAAGCGGACAAGAATAAACTGAAGATGCAAGAAAATACCATGGTTCGCTGCCGGAACAATCGAGGTGGAACCGTGGCTCTATCCCCTCTCCAGATCTGGATGCTGATGAATGCTATAAAAAGAACGCCGGATAGAACGAGTGGCGCGACCACGGCACCGGAGTTCCAGGGATGCTTTGTTCCACCCCATTGCAGCGCCAACAGTAAGCATATGACGGCCGGCAGGAACATAAGTGTACCGATGGGATCGAAATCATTGAGTTTCGAGACCCAGGAACCGGTGTTGCTTCGCTTGACGTTTGAGATTTTAATAACTACTCCTGTAATAGCCATGGACACTACGCCAATTGGCAAGTTAATGTAGAAACTAAGATGATCAGCACATGTGAGATCAAATGCTAAAGGGTAACAGAATTACTTACCACCACCTCCAAGTAGCATGGTCGACGAAAGCTCCTCCAAGAAGGGGACCGACTACACTGGCAATCCCATAAACGGCCCCGAATAATCCATTATCTAACATGAGCAAGATAGCATTAGCATAGTTCAGATAGCCAGCTCAATGTGCCAACTTACAGACAGGTCGCTTTTCAAGTGGCACAGAGAAGGCGATGATAACAAACGCCCCCTGAAACACACCAGCGGATCCCAAACCTGAAATGGCACGGCCAATAATTAGTGCAGCAGAGGTCGGAGCCGCACCACAGACCGCAGAACCAATCTCAAAGAGAAGCATGGCGCTCAGAAAGACAATTTTGATTGGGAAAAACGTGTACATCTTTCCAAACAGCAATTGAAATGCGCATGTTGTGAGCAGGTAGGATGATCCATACCATCCAATGTCACCGAGAGCATTGAAGTCGTCCGAGATTTTCGGAATAGCCGTCGCGATGATGGTATTATCCTGCCAATACAGGTTAGTCTCAGAGGCCAAATGGGTGGTGGTGGGGAGAGTGTATACCAGTGCAACGGGGAAGATGGCCAGACAGAGTCCAAAGATGACTAGCCCCAGCCGAAGCCCTGACAGATACTCCATATCATGGCCACTATGGCTGGATGAGCCTGTGGGATCCTCGGCTGGTTGAGGCTGGGACAATTCATGTTCCTGGTTTCCTTTTTCTTCCATTATGGCTAGTATATCGCCCCGTTTCCTGATGGCTGTGTGGGATTCGTGGATTAGGTTGTCTGAAAATAGACTTCAGGCCTAGATGGGCCAAATAGTAACCCGAATGAAGGCACGACAAAATAATGGACAAGCAAGTAAAAGAAAGACCGGGTTCTCGGCTGATTCCCCCCGAGAATCCGAGAATGATGACAAAGAGTCTTCTTTGCTCCCGAAGCCCAGATCCAAGCCATTGTAGGGGTGGCATGACCAGCGGGCCGTTGGTTGATATGTGGGGCTTCTCGGTCACCGAGGCCAAGCCACCAAAAGGAGATTGAGCTAGACATGCACCTAAAGACCAACCGGAATTTCAGACAAAATGTTTCTGTGAGAAATTTTGGCCAAAATTCAATGCAGTCAGGTCAAGCTAGCTCCGGCGCCGACACGGCCGGCATCGACGAATTTTGAGCCAGAAAGGCTGGTGTAAGTCGTGGAGGTATATACACTATTCCCATCACGCACAGGCAGCTTGAGCTTTTCTTCGTTTCCGTCTTGTCGTTTCAGGGATTACTCGAAGCCTTCCTTCCCAAATGAGTTCTCTTTTAACTCAACCCACGGCTGGGGTGTCGCTGGGTTCGTTCGCCACAGCAAACCTGCTATGTGTGGGAGCCCTGGCATTCACAACCAGCAGCTCCATACTTGTGCGACGTCTTATCGCATTTTCAATTCTTTCTCTCACCCTATTGGGCGACCGAACCCTCAGTGCCGTCTCCGAAAATGCCAGTTTGCGGTGCCTGATCGTTACCTTCTCGTGGGTTCAGGCTATCAACGCCCACTCTTTGCTCTGTCTCTCGAAGATAGAGTACAAAGTCTCGGCTAAGGGAGCTGCAAAGAAACCCGCGAAAGCTTCAAAGTCTATTTTTGCCGACGACAATGCTATTTCTGGTAATGGCAGTGTCCTAAGTCGCCTCTTGTGGGCCATGGCCATGCAATGGAACCTTCGACGGATCAGAACACCTCGGCCAGCTCGCAACACCCCTCCATTTTCCAGTGGGACGCCAACATATGTTCCTTCGAGGATCCGGTTTGTCTTCAATCGGATAGTGGTCATCCTCCTCTCATTTGGCTACATGGCCGCCATTGGCCTCAAGCCAGCCGCAGACCCAGAAGACTTTTCCATTACCAAGGCCAATCTTCTGTCTCGGCTTGGGGACGTTACTTTGCAAGAACTCTGGATACGAATCACTGCAACTATTTCATGGCTTGTTGGAATCGGCGCTACAAGCCAGATCAGTTACAACGTAATCGCGATTGTTCTAGTTGGTTTGGGGTTGAGCGAGCCGCTCATGTGGCCACCTTGGTTCGGGTCGTTTACCGAATCTTACAGCATTCGCAATTGGTGGGGGTATGTATCCATGTCCTTCGAAGTTCTGTTTTGAATTCTAACCCATGTTGTAGAGTCTCTTGGCATCAAACGTGGCGATGTTTCCTTACCAACCATGCTGATTGGGTTGCCTTCTCCATATTGCGGCTTCCCAAATCATCTCTGCTTACTCGGTATACGAAGAATTTTGTTGTATTTTACTTATCAGGTCTTGTTCATCTGGCTCCAGACTTGGCTGTTGGGATGCCGTTCAGAGAGTCACATGCCATTCCATTCTTTACTGCCCAGGCAATAGGCATGATGGTTGAGGATGGGTTCCAAGCTTTGAATGAGAGACGAGGCCTCGTGAGGAGCCCACTGTTGAAACGAGTGATTGGTCACGTTTGGCTCGCAATGTGGCTAATTTGGACGGTTCCTTGGTGGGCATATCCTTGCAATAGGTACATGCAGCCCGGCCAAGACGACATTATCTCGATTTCGAGAGATGCGAGCAATCATACTGCCTCTGCATAGAGCATATAGTGTAAGATTCTTTTTGATAGAATAGAATATCTCCTTAAAACACACTATGATGAGGTGGCAATACATGCGACTCTGTAAACCATATGCCATCACCATCTCAAGGCTATCATCCGACAACGCCACTTAGTTTAAACAGAGCATGTATACCTCAAGTTTAATAAACTGTATGCTTAAGAATAAAATCATTGCAGAATATGGCTATAGTCTCTCACCTAGTTGAATACACAAATCCTACGTTTCGGCAGATCGGGCGGTGTGGACGCTCGAGCGGTGGGCAAGTTCAAGCCCCCACGTTTCCCCTTCTTGTGGCTACCTTCATCGGGTTTTAACTGGACAATCGTCACATTTATCCCAGTAGTAGATCATTTCATAGTGAGATAGCTTAAATGCAAGCTACCATATTCGGTGGCTCGGGTGACTGCATCGACTTGGTGGCTTGCCGCGTCACTGTTCGACTGGCCATCAAGGTTGTTTTTATGCGACACGGCATCGCCTGATGGCAAGCCACAAGTTCATACTAACGACACAGCCCGGTCTAGCCAGACCGATAGCGCACAAGAAGCTTTGTTTCGGAAATTTGGCGGCATGGATTCCGCCCAGGCATTTCGCCCAGTTCAGTGGCTTCGCTGGCCGTATCGCATGTCGCGGGATCCAGGCAATAGCAACCCATCAAGGTCACATTACGGCCCAATAGATAACCAATAAATATGTGCCCATTATGCGTCAATCAACCCTCCTCCTGCAGTCGCTAACTGGTGCATCAAGTCATTCCGGTCAACCTCACTCAGCTGCCACCATGTCACGAGCCCTTGCCCTCCTCGCCATTTCTGGCGCTGTTGTCGCCGCACAGACGACGACTGTTGACATGCTTTTCCCAGTTGAGGGGATCAAGACTGTCTACGGTTCTGTTGTTGACGTCAAGTCCGATACCACCACCTACGCAGTTCATTGTGGAAAGGGTGTCGAAAATGTTCAGTGCAAGATTATTGGAACTCAAACCGTAGTTGAGGGTCCTTCAACTCTGTCCATCCAATATTATTACGCTGGAGACACTGCAATTCCTTACTTGTGAGTCTTACCTCGAGGATATCTGGGCCTGTTCATTGCTGACCAGTGACTGCACTCCATTCCTCTAGCTCGGAGGATCTTGCATGCAACCTGGATTACAAGAAGATGTCAGCCACTTGTGACATCGACATTGCATCTGCAAATGACAACGGCACCACTGTTACAACCTCGTACAGTGCCACCAAGATTGACATCTCGACCCGCATGGTCCCTGCCATCATCACCCAGGGAGCTGACAAGCTTGCTGCTTCCAGCTCTGGCGCTGCTACGCCGGCCGCATCCACTGGTTCCTCTGCAGCCCGCACCGGGTCTACCACCTCTGTCGCGTCCGAGACCTCAGCTGCGTCTTCCACCCCATCCAGCACCAGTGGTGTTGAGCATATGACCGCTGGCAGTTCCCTTCTGATTGGTTTTGCGATGGCCATTGGCACTGCTTTTTTGCTCGTGTAACAGACTGATGTTGGATCAAGGGTTTAGGACTAAAGTTGATGGGCAACAGCAGTTGCTCTGTAGCCTCCGTCTCTTCGTTTAGTTAGAACTTGATCCATACACGAATACTTGTTTTCTAGATCGCTTAATTTTTTTCTTCTATCATAATATTAAACTTTACATGCCCATTATGGGCATACATTTTCCCTGCCAATTTAGTGAGGTTCTATTAAATGTTTGGATAGTACAGAATATATCGATGTTGACTGAAAAAAAAGGCCCCAGGTGTGCTTTTACAAAAGATGATCAGGGCTTCATCTTACCACCTCGTATTTTTAGAAATCCGTCCGGAACTTTGGGCTATTGCGGATTCTCCCACCATAGAAATACAGCAACCATGGGATCGGGGCAAACAAAACCGCAATCAAACCGAGAAGCGTGTTTCCCCAACCCATTCCAAGCCCATCGTAAAGATGCAATCCACAGAGCGGAAGCACAGCGCCTAGCACACTTCTCAGTACGGCATTGGCCGCACTAGCAGACGCGGCGTAGACCGGATACATGTCAACGAGATAGGTCTGCATGCTCATATAGATGCCAATCATCGCAAATCCCACACCTCCGGTCCCAATCATCGGGGCGATCCAATGCACATGCTTGTCCGCCATCCACCCGTACAAGATGAGACCCACAACCAGTGCCAGCGAACTGGGAACCGTAATGATGAGTTGTAAGCGCTGTTCCGGCTGGTGCTCGAGGCCACGGGCCTTCCGTCGCTTTATCAGGCTGTCACTGAGAAACCCAACATAGGCAAGCCCCAGGAGATTGCCAACTCCCATGGCGACAAAAGACAGCCCGGCGCCAACCGCGTTGAAGCCGTAGATCTCCTTGTAAACAAAGGCAAATGTCGTGATCAGAAGAGAATAGAACCCGTACACGACAGCAGTATAGATGCACGTGGCCATGACGACAAAACTTGTGCAGAGCATACGCGTTGGGCGAATAATGGCTTCAAAAAAGAGTTGCTTGGGGGTGCCCTTTTTCTTCCACCGGGACTGGTATGATGTATTTCCAGTTTCTTTGCGCAAGCGTTTGGCTTTTCTTTCCAGCAAAACCGGTGCATAAGTCTCCCTCAAGATGAAGAAGGATGCCATGATAGCAACTCCAGACTGATGCAGGTGTCAGCAATCAATGATTCGCAGAAATTTTATACCCAAATACTCAAGCTTACCACAATGGTGATGACCCAGAATACCCATCTCCACCCCTTGGCCTCGACAAGAAATCCAGCGCATACCGGTCCGAGCACAGGACCAATCAATGGTCCCAGCACCCACAGAGACATAGCCCGGCCCCTCTGTTCCACAGGCATCATGTCAGCAATAGATCCACTGCCGCAAGTGATAACTGCCACACCGGCTACCCCCGCGAGGAACCGAAAGGCCAGCAACATCGGCACGCCCGTCGACACAGCACAACATGCCGAGAAGACGACAAAGAGGCTGTTGCATGTGTGGTAGACGGGTATACGCCCGTAGAGCTCACTGAGTGGCCCAATGAAGAGCGGCCCGAAGGCGGAGCCGAGGATGAAGATGGAGACGACGAATGTTGCCGTCAGGTTGTCTGAGGTTCCAAATTCCTCCATCATCTGGGGTACTCCAGGTGCCATCATTGACGACGTCAGCGGGCTGCATGTAGATTAGCCACATTTGTTTGGGTAGATGAGCATGAAATGGACTCACGTCAGGAATGTGAGGAACGAAATAGTAGCGATATTGCCCCATTTGCGACTGTTGGACCAGGCCATTGGATTCTCGGGATCTTGGTCAGCCGGTTCATCCCACCAGACTGAGTAAATGTCCTCGCTGGTGTCATTGCAGTCCATCACCGCATGATCTTGGCCGACATTAGGCTCCATTCCGAGAACGCCCTGGTGACTGTCCTGCCACTTCCGCTGTGGCTTACCACAGCCCTGCTGGTGTGTTGAATTGCTGCAATGATACTATACTGTTCTCGTCAAAGTATTTGGGTGATTGAAAATTACCAGACATTCGCGACTCTGGTCAAAGAGGTTTACCTAAGTATACTGGTGTCAGATACGAGGTCAAGGCAGATCAGCTAACAGCCTGAGTTGGGTATGCGTTGCGGTAGAGGAAAGCCAGTGACACCAGGGAGGGCAGAATGGCTCTTTCAATTTCAGGTGATTACAGCATTCTGTGATTGTTGTTTTAGCTCGAATCATGTGCATGTCTCAAGGTTGCGATATCTGACACAGGGGTCTTCTATGAGCTGCACCCTTTATATTTAGGGTCTAATGGACGTCATGAGGATATCGGCACTCCAAGTTCAACTGCGTATCAACTTATCACGCAACCAACAACCAAGGGTAGATCAACCACAAGCTGTAGATCGGCAACCAACCGCAGATGGACCAACCTGCTGCATAAACAGCAGCCAAACAGCATACTTGAGAAGACGAAATATCAGAGCGCGAGGCTGATCCCATCTCGAACAAGGAACGCCTCAATCAAACTTGCATCATTTTTCCCGATTTAACACCCGCTGGAGATTAAATTTCTTTTCTCGCCCGCTCGTCGAGCATTTTCCTCTCTTCTCAGGCTGTAATGTGACGACTCACCAGCCGTGCCCTGGGTTCTGTCACCGCAGCAGCCCCACTGCAAATCACGGCTCGGCGAATAAATCTCACACTGCGAATGCGAACATTGGTTGATTTCAATACAGGCGAACCACAAAAAAAACACGGCAACCTGTTGTCCTCCTTTTTTTAATTGCCACAATGTGAGTGTCAATCATGGTCAATGTCAAAAATGGGCAGGAAGCCATCAGTGTCATCAGAGGGAAGTAGGCACCCATGCCGTTTCCAGACTGCAGGGGACATGCAGCTCTAACCAATGGCATCGTAATCATGAACCCATTTTCTGCGTGGATGCCTGGCGAATCTGCAGAAGGTAGCTGCGTACGACCGGAATTCAAGGCACCAATTTTGCCGTCCTCTTGGTGTCACTCTCTTCAGACATCGAAATCTGCTGAGCCACCACCAACCAGCCTTGCTCCCATCACCCAAAATGGCCGACGCACAACTATCGAAACAGCCCTTAAACTCGACCTTTCATCGATTCACAGACCTGCCGCCGGAAATACGGACGCAGATCTGGCAAATCGCCCTTGAGGACGCCACCATCGGCCGGCTTCTCCCTGTTACAGTTTACCATCAGCTCTTTTTAACAACCCATACTTGTTGGACTACCGAGAGACAATTCTGTGGCAACCATGGCACGTGTTTGAGATACCAACCTCAGACCGGCACGCATACGTCAAGCTGCATGACAGATGGCTACTTTGCTCTTACAGAAAGATTCCTCGATGACCAGGCATTAACCTCTCTTTCCGTCATGGTAAATTTCAGCCTGGCCTGCCGTGAATCACGTTCGATCGTTCTTGGACGCTATCCAAAGGTCCTTCGAGTTTACCGGGATCAATGGAGCCCAGGCATAGCGAGCCGTCTCGTGCGCTGCTGTCCCGCCACCGATGTGCTTCTCATCACTGCCGCCCCAGACTTCAGCATTAGCAAGCCTGTCGAGACCACTCCAGATGCCGAAAATCTTTTCCAAGAACGTCAACAGTTCCTCAATCAAGTTTTTCCACGGGATGCAACTCAGTTTACCGGCTTTCGCGACATAATAACATCTTTCCAGCATGTTGCGTTTTACCATGGCCCAGATGCAGAGCCCAACGAGGCATCAGATCTTTTCAACAGCACGGATTTGCTTGCGCTTCTCACATTTTTCAAGTCCCTTGACAAACTTCTAATATGGCCTGACCCACAGTACTGGACCGACCTTCAGGGAGGCTCTATCATCATTGACGATGTCAGGGATATCATCTTACCCTCTCGCAGAAAGCCCTCGAATCTGGTTCAACTAATCGGCAGGGCACGGGAGTTCAAGGATGCTTATAATGACGTCGTGGAGGTTAATAATAATCATTTTGCAGAAAGCGACGAGTGTTGGAAGGTTTACGCTAAAAGACTTGGGCGCATTGGATGCTACGGCCTATCTTCGTGGCCGTTGAAGAATCGTAGATAAATGCGAGAACACTACTGTAAGGCACCACAAACTCAGTTTCACGGTGGAAGTAGAATGAAAAACGTCACTGGCCAAGACCAGCCTGAATTGTAACATAGCTTTTTAGATGCTACTGTAACCCATCACCCGACAGACTTGGGGAGGGAGGGCTCGAGGTAATCCGTCATTCTCAATCCACTTTATTACGCCTTGGCCAATCATTCATTCATCTGTCCATGAAAGGATGCCGATCATTTCCATACTGGGTTTCAATCGCATTAGCCAACCCAAAAAAAAATCACACTCACGATAGACACGCACAGACTCTCTCTCGCACGGATCAAAAAGTTAGGTCCCGGGGGGAGTCGAACCCCCGCTGGTGGAATCAAAATCCACAGTCATAACCGTTAGACCACGGGACCGACTTGGTACCTGTTTGTATGATCACGTGCGACAAATTTTGCCTTAGGTACTGTTAGCTGCAGGTTCAGAGGAAGGACTGGTCAACAGGTTTGCTCATCACCTTGACGGCAAACATTTCAACTTTGCACAAAAAGCGAGAATGTGATATGTTTTTGCAGGCGTCATTACCAGAATGGCGAGAGGTCGTGAATGTACCGACACAAGGGCCTATTTTTGGGCATGTGCTGGGCCGGAATGCTGTGTACAGAAACACTAGTGGAAAGGCAGGCTACGATAACATGTAGTTTGGGTCTCTGAAGACATATTTATCGCGGTAGCTTTGCTAATGGCAATGCTTTCTGGTTGAAAGAAAGCATGATATGCGACCGTGGTTTTGTTCGCTCTCCAATATTTCCCCATCTACGCACTTAGTAAACCAAAGGCTGCTCTAGTTCAACCTCACCATCATAAACAGACCTGATCTTTCTGGTCCAAAAAAAAACAAAAAAACCCAAAATCGCTCGGACGAGCCATTGCCTTGTGCTTCGTTGAGATCAGTACACGCATTGCCAATCTTCACGATCGTTGGCATCTGATATGAGCTATAGGGTAGCTGGATTGTGTGGTCAAAAGATGCACTGGCTGCTACGGTACAGTGAACTTGGGTTCTGATTGGCTCGGACACGGGCGAATCTTTGGTCCAAATCCTCACGAAATGACGTCTTTTTTTTCGGTTGAGACGGCAATGTTTCATTACGCGTCGCGTACGTGCCGTAGTTGAGTGGAGCAGAGTTCAAGTGAGACCCATCCTCGTATCCGACAATACGCGTATTGAAGCGAACAAGCGCTGTTGTGCACGGTCCACCGATTCGTTCTCACCATCATCCCTCGTATCGACACGAGGATTCGGATTATTGTGCTCAGCACTGCCCCGGCAATGTTCAGCTGAATTTGCCTGCGGCGAAAATGGTAAAAACCCCACTGGCCCCTTTACGAGTCGAATATGAATAAACGTTTGCATCTTCATTGAAACACCAATTTTATACCCAGTCTTGGCGTTTTCAGACATGAAGTATGATCTGGTTTCCATCCTTACGGCTGGCCTGTATGGCTCATCCTCCATCACGACTTCTCCACACCGGATTGATGCTCCACCACCGCCAGCTCCAGAGCCAATCTCACTAACGACTCTGCCACTTCCGCCGGTGGTCAACAGCAGCGAACAGGGCGCTTGCACTCCAGAAATAAATCCCAATAGAACTGGGTGCATGACCTCAGCCTCCAACCTTGACTTTCAGAGCGGTGGCTTTCTCCCTGATGGGAGACATGTGCTTGTTTCCCTCACATTTTCTGGGGCACCTCCCTCTCCCGATTCAGGCAGCATTTACAATGGAAGCCACATAGTCGCTGTCAAGACAGATGGAAGTGTTTTCCCTCACGGAGATCCCTGGAAGTGCTTGACCTGTGGAGTGCCCGAGGAGAACGCCGTGGGAACCAGCCCAAGAGTTGACTACCCGCAAGCATTTAATGACGGAAAGAGAATTCTTTTCGGCACAAACGTCCTGGATTGCGGAAAAAATGACTTGACCAGCAAGGATTGCACCCCAGAGCGCACCCACATATACCCGATTCGATGGAACGTCAACCCCGATGGCTCGGGTAGCGGTGGACCAATGCGGGAGTTGCGATTGCATCCGGATGACGTGCATCTTGGCTATAGCGCCTTTACGAACATCAATGGAAAATTGGGTCAATTTTCGTATTTCGCAAGACTGGAGTTCAACTCGGAACCAACGGCTGGCACACCATTGGCCCCTCGCTATGATGTGGTCAAGGTCACGCGGCTACACAATCCCGAATTGCCGCAGCCAGTGGAAATCAATGGCAGAGATATCAAAATTAACCGTGAAGCAATTGTAGTTGGCGAGTTCCGAGGATTTAGTGGTCGTGGGGACGAAGCTACATACCTTGGCTACCCGGCGGAGTCGTCCAACATCGATGTCTTCGCCGTTCACCTCAAGACAGGCAAGGTTCGCAGGCTCACAAGCCACCCGGAATATTGCGACCCAATCTCAATATCCCCAGATAACAACTGGATGGTGATTGAAGATACCCGCGGATCGAACCGGCAAATGTGGTTGTCCGGTATGAGGAACATCCCGCCCATTACTGACCTCATCAGCACCATGGTCACATCATCGACGAGGAACAATGGCAAAAGGCGCTTCTTTAAACCTTATCTATTGGATCGCTTCGGAGACCGGGGTGAATATTACGGCCAAAAGCTGAGTCCCGAAGGCGATGGAATTCCTGGCAGCGGAGAGTACAACGACCCCGAGTGGAACGCCATGGCTGATCCCAAATGGTCGCCCGATGGTACGCAAATCGTTTACTGGGAAGCCCAAACTGTCTTCCCAGCCTGTGGCGGGTCAAACCCTTTGCCCTGTTATCCCTCCCGAGAACCGGGAGGTAGACGCTCACGTGTTGTTCTCGCGACTTTGACAAACCGAAAGCCTCTCAAACTGGATATGGTGAAGCCCATCTCGGATAATATTCCATGGGGTGTTCCCTATATGGCGGGTGAAGAGCCACCTGCGCGATCCGAACTGCCCGCCGGTAATTACACCCTCCGTGGTCAGCATAAGGGTCACGCCGAAGTTGAGATTGTACATGGTACAAGTGGCTTCACGAACGAAGTCGGGGTGACATATCACAATTATTCTGATGATGGTTTGAGCTTTTTGGATGGCATCGAGCGAGTCCAGACCACCATGCGCTCTTGGACGCTCACTCATGTAGATTGGTATTCCGACATTTTGCAATCCGGGAAATCAACAGGCAGGAAATGGACAAGTCCGGATGGCTTTCATTTGGATATTGATGTTCTTACTAATATTTTCAAGGCGAATGGAACGCTGAGTACCACCATCGATGGCGTCACGTATCTACAGCCAGCAAATGAAACATGAATCCGTTGCTGGGTTGCACGGCGGAGATTTCTCTGGGGAAACGTAGTATCTGACAGATAAATAGACTTTAATGTACTTAAATGGTAAAAGAAACGAACTGTATATAACTTGAGATGAAATTGCGGTATAATTTCTCCTTGGTGGACTGAAAGTCTAGTCTCGAAATGCATCCGTGAAACAGTCATGAAGCCACAATTAGACCATTTCGAATCGCTGCCATCCCTCTCTATGCTCAGTTTGGAAAACACTCACGAGTAAAGTTTTATGACAACAAATTCGATTTTTGGCCAGGCGGTTGCATACGAATGCCAAGCGAGGCCGTCAGATGCGTCAAATGAGGGGCTGGGGATTTTGGTAGGGGTTTTCGGATGGTTTGGGATCCGAGACGCTAGCCCCGAATATGACTCCGCGACACGAACAGGATGGTTCACGCCTGGCGAAGACCCCTGCTCAAACTGTCAAAAGCCAAGACCTGTTGCTTAAACTGTGTGATTGACCGCCTCAGGTTCCTGAAGTCGGCCTCGAGTGCGCTTCAACAATTTTCGCTTACTCGGCAGCAGCCGCCATCGCGCGCGGGTTTTCTCCAATCAACACCAGGTTTCGGAGCAACGATCCGTTTTCAAGCCTTCAGCCGGGGCATTGGGTAGCATTGCGGCCTGCTCTGGGAAGGGCCTCAATGGCATAAGCTGGACATGCGACTTGCAGCCTTGTCTCATGCTGCGGCAGAGGGCAGCATGTCTCGAGTTTGGAGGCATATGAACTCCTGGGCGCCGAGAGATATATAATGTACTCTTGGAAGCCTCATTGTGACATTTCAAATAAGTACAAGTTTCTCATCGTTTCCTCTCACTTTTCTGCATCTTCCGCCGTTTGAGCGTTTCCTTTCTCTTTACAAATAATTTTGCTAATTCCCTCCGCCGCTTGGCCAGCGCCCTTCACTTCTTCAAAGACAAGACCGACCTGGAGTCCTTTTCTTCTATATTATTTTTGTGCTTCAATCTGTCAATATGATGCTGGCTACACTTTTCTTGATCGCTCTTTTGGGACTGACCATTGCGTCGCCCGTACGCCCCCAACGGTACAATCATGGCTTGCGAAAGAGGCACATGACCATGAGTCACATCCACAAGCGAGAGGTTCCGCAAGAACACTCTCACGATTTTGTTCTCACGATTACTCGAGAATTTCTTAATCTTGATAACCCCAAGGGCATCCAGGATGTCGTCTTTGGTCTCCTGGGCAATGCCGCAGCGGCAGATGGAGCTGGAACTGTCACGAACCTGGACTGCTTGAAGCAGGAAACTGCTGACCAAGCCTTTACCAATGCGAAGAGCGCCGGCGACCTCCGCGGTATGGCTGGCGCCCTGCTCTTTCAGGCTATCGAGAGGAATACTGGAGGCGTTGGTGTCGCCAGTGTTTTGTGCACCGAGACACCCGTCAACGCTGAGATTGGAGCTTTGACACAGCATCAAGACCCTGCGTCGGATAATGCGGGTGCTTTGAACAAGGCAATCACGCTCGAGTTGGCTAAGCAGCTCGCTGGAATTGGCGCTGACCCTAACTTGGCCCTGCTTAGTGGCACCTTTGCTGCAGGCGATGTACGTATTAGCACCCAACTAATCTTTCAGATCCGCTAACAATCTCTAGCCCAACGACTCTACTGGCGCTGGAAACTCTTGCGATACAGAAGAAGCCGACCTTGGCTGTATCTTTTCACAGAACCTGCTTGTACTTGACGCCTCGCAAGACGAGATTTCTTCAGCTGTTGCCGGTGTAGCTCAAACATTTACCGGTACCGGTGGAATTTTCGCAACGGATCTTGTCAACCTGGCCTCGTTTAGCGTTGCTTCTGTGACGGGGACTGTTGATCTCTCGACCGTAGTCAATGGCGGTGGTGCCGGTACTGGAGGCCTTGTTACGCCCACGCCAGTGGCCTCTGCTGTTAACTCTGGCGCTGCTACGGTTGGGTCGGGTGTCGCTGGATCGACACCTGCGGTTTCTGCAACTCGGCCGAGTGTAGCTAGCCAAGCGACCAGTGGTTCTGGCAGCAGTGGCCAAAACATTCAGGCCTTCACCGGAGATTTGGGCGGTACGGCACCCCCTGTAATCTCCTCCACTGGCAACCGTCCCTTCTCAGTCAACGGCAACACATTTACTGGCTCAGGCGCTGCTCTGTCCAGATCCTGCGACATCCAGCACAACGCATGCGCAAACGCCGCGAATTCTGGCCAGCTTTCTGGTGGAGTAGCCCAATGTGAGCAGCAGAATACTGATTGCAAGGCTGCGAATAACGTCTAGGAATGTTAATCGGGGATGATGATACAGAGAGGAGGGAATTTACATAAGGTTGCTGGATTATTCTATAGAATCCATAAACATAGTAAAATTTGTTACATGTTCTTAGCATTTTGTTTTTATAAAACCACCACGTGCACAAACCGCGCTATTAGATAAATATTAGTGGGCTGCAAAATGTGAGTGTTCAGAAGTTCCATGCATGAGACAAGTGAACAAAGAAGCTATACATCAGAACAGTTGTGGTTTCTTTGTTGAGCCAGAAAAGGTGAATAAGGGAACAGCAACTGGTGTTCTTTTGTTCTTATACTGAGATGCAATAGTTACAGCGATCGAAAATAATTATAAAAGCCCACGGACTGTCTAAGGAATGGTTTAAATACAGTAGCAACATTACCAACAATATCCACAATAATATACCTTTGAAGAAACATTTATTTCTAAAATGCCAATCACTCGCCGAGATCGGAAAAAACAGCGCGACGCGGCAGACCAAAGTCTCGCTGCCGGGCCCGCGACCAGTTCGGAGCCTGTCTACCAAGCTGGTGTTCCGTGGACGACCAACCGAGAATATCCGACTGCTAACCAAGTAGGCAAATATGTTGAAGAGATCAATAAGCTAGCTTTATCGCCTTTGGAACTTTCCGCACTCATGCCTGCGTTGCTTCTGCATATCCACGAGGAAGCTGCTCGAGTCTCCCAGTTTGTAGAAAAGAAACCTGGTTTCTCTGGAAATGCCAATGACCTGCTAGCACATAATGTGTGCGATTCAGTAGTAACCTGGGGCGAGGAGCAAATTAAAAATCGGATTGCGGGTGACAAGCGTCTATCTCCAGATTCGAGTGCGACCTATAGCCACATCCAGTTGAAGAACGGGAGTGGAAAGACTTGGGAGTTGGATAAGAGAAATGAGCTACCAGAAGGTTCCAAATTTGCAGCCTTTAGAACTGGTATGATTGATAAGATGGAATTCCATCATGACGAAGCGGAGTTTGCGAAGGCACTACGGGAGCCCAAGGAATAATTGAGCCGTCAGACAGGTCAACCTGTTCGGGTTTGCTCTATGTATAAATACTAGATAGGCTTCCATTTAGCCAATGCAATATTTTGGGCCGCTAATTAAGTAGTCCTTGCGCCATAACGTGAAGTTTATATTTTATTCTTACATCCTGGTCAACATTCACTAACAAGCCTGATATCAACTACGAGCTGGGGTTAATATCTCAAAATATGTTGATATGTGTCGTTTTTTTTAGCGAATATGATTTGGATCTAGATCTAAAACTAGTAGCCATTGCGGGATTGCTTGTCACTCACCTCATACACTAAGCCGCAATGCATCGTACCCATAATTCCATCGAGAAACGGGGACCCGTGGTTACCTCAGCAGAAAACTTTTGGGAGGATTTTTAACCCGGCTAAAGGCTCCCCCAGAGTGCCCCATTCCTCGGTCCTCAGTTTTTGTTTGACCGAAGTTCGTAGTCGTATTCTTGTTGGTGATTCAACAGCAACGTTCCCTGCAAAGACAAACACAACGTAATGAACCATACGTCATTCTATATCACTCTACGACTGAGTTAACTCCCTGAGCTACAGCGCGGTGGATGGGCATAGGATATTACTAGAATATACTTTCATGTCGTAGACAGTAATACGAGAGCGGGGGCGGGGCGGAGAATGCCTTTCCTCCTAGGTGCCCCTCGACAGGGATTCCTGATTGATCAACTCACTCATTACCAGGCGGCCCAGAATGCCTTAAATAATAAAAGTTAACAAGGGTGCGTCGGTGGGTGCCTACACGTACCTAATTCTTCCAACTCTACTTAAGTAGGGGCGGACTAAATATGACTAATATGAGTGATTACTGTGGAAATTATGGTTTGAAGCCGCTATAAGTATCTTGATTAATAACTCTTTGTGAAAGCCATCTCTAGTAGGAACACCACACCATCTTGGCTCCATTGATTCACATTCGTTTTTCATACCACTCAAACACCATAACTACGCAGATTTTACGCGCTATTTTATCCCAAAATTCTGTTCACAATGAAGTTTTCCATCATCTCCGTCTTTACTATGGCTGCCATGGCTATAGCAGCCCCAGTTGCTGATGCCCAGAACGAAGATCTGTAAGAGCAGAAGACCCCGAACTTACCCACTCATTAGCAGCTTACGAACCACAATAGAGCCAAGCGCGTGAACCCCCTGCAGTGGGTCAAAGAGCAGTCGGGCTTCAAGGGAACAGTATTCAATCGCGACCTTGAAGACCGAAGTTCTTTCAATCAATGGATGAGAGAGGAAGCCAGAAAGCACGGCATCCAGTTTAACGAGCGCGACGTCGAAATCGAGGACCGAAGTCTTTTCGATCAATGGCTGAGAGAGGAGGCTAGCAAGAACGGCGTCAAGCTTAACGAGCGCGACGTCGAACTCGAAGACCGCAACGTTCTCCACGAATGGATGAGAGAACAAGCAGCTAAGAACGGCATCAAGTTCAACGAGCGCGACATCAAGCTCGAAGACCGAAACGCTATCGATCAATGGATCAAGGATGCGTACGCCAAGGCCGGCCGAACATTCAATATCGAGCGCGACGTTGAACTCAACCAGTAGACAAGCGCAATAAAAACCTCAACTAGCACGAGACCCAGCCACTATCATTGCCTCTGCTATGGATTATTCACGGGATCCCTGGTTCTGGGCATCGTTCAAAAAATATCCTCATGTTAGTCAAAGGTGCTATTGTAAATATATTAGCAAATGAATAACGGGCAGTTATTTGATGCTAGTACTCCGCGGTTTATGAGGAGGATGTTTAGGTCTTTCAATAGATAGCTTGGGGATATGCCTCAGATGGAGTTGATCAAATGACCGACGCTCCAGAGAGTCATCTGGGTTCTTGGAGTGTATTAGAACTTACTTTCACCAATATGCTGTTTATTTATTCTCTTTTTTTCCTATAAAGAATCGATTCCACAGATTCCGTGCCAACCGACCCCATATGGCATTTTACGCTTTCACCTGCTCAGGCGCCGAGATGCAGCTGCTAGTTTGAAGACTTTGACCTTGGCAACGCCTATAGTAGCCTGCTGAATTGCTCGGAGTAACCGATATCTTGAACTGTATCAAACACTCCACTTCAACATGCACCGTTCTGATATTCCAGCAATCATAACTAACAGCTGGCCACCACAAAAATGTCAGGTAGCTGAAGAGAAAGGCGTGGAATTGGGGTCCATGAGACACTGCTGAGGCATGACCGGAGAATTGGATTACCCGGGGTTGTTTTGCAACCCCTTGGCCCAGAAGTAATATAATCTAGGGAAACCGCATACCGGTGCGAACTCAATCGACCTAAATTCTGACGTGAGCTATTTACCTCTGTTAGGACAAGCATCTTCCACCTCCCGAATTCCATGTGTGGTGACGATTTAGTCCTGATAGTGATCGATTCTACCTCGGAAGAATTTGATTGACTGTGACAAGGGGGTTGAGATCCACGTCAATATCCAAATGAATTGAGGTATTGGCTGTGGAGAGTTAGTTGGCTCCATGAATCAAGGGGGATGTCAGGTGCCGATAAAGCAACTCTGATTCGTGCATGGATCCATAGCGTTTGAAGTTTACTGCTGAATTTCTGGGTTGTGCAAAGGCACCAGTACAACTGACAGCAAATTAGATCCAATAAAGCCACCGACAAAAGTTCATTCAGAGCATCATGAATCGTTGTACTCTCTACTCGCCATTGAATTCAGCCAAAATTCCAATATTAACAACAGACTAATATTGATAGCACGTGCTCGTCCGGTATTGACTAATTATAATTTCACTTGGATGAGGACGCCCTCTAAAAACATTGAGACAGGCACCTAAGGCGCTAGTGCCCTCGATCAGCTAAAGGAATACGATAACTAGCTAAATATGAGCGTGCCTTGAAACTCTAGGCTGCAGATCGCCCCACACGAATGAATGTTCATTAACTGGATTTGGATAACCATTTCCACCAGATAATCTCGCAAACTCGGACGTGAAATAGAAGCCGAAAATCCCCACAATTAGACGGAAAGTTTGCGTAGAGCCAATGAGGGCTCTGATGAAGCGACAAACGCGGAGATGAAAAGTAAACCTCTTCCCGGCTTCTTTCCTGGGTTTTGCGGGACAAGACGACGAATTAATAGTGACTTTGGCCACTGCCGTTAAAGAGAAAAGTAGGAGCATGGGGTTACACCAATTTTCCCTTTACATAAGATGCACCAGTGTGCCCCCCCACGTGAATCTCCAATGCAAAAAGACGATGTCAAGGTCTTAACTTCAATTTAGAGCGCTGTGGTTAACAATAAACATTTTTTGATACCCGCGAGTGCGTTTAACGCATATAAAGAGATAATTTTTATCATTTCGTACACTAGGAAAGGCTACGAGGCATTGTGACAATCTCGCGGATACCTTCCATCTGTTCATGACCCCTGCGGATAGGAGATGCAGGCTTGGCTAGTCACTTGGCCGGAATAAACTCTGTTAGAGCATGGGGGGAGTGGAGACACCATCATCGGCATTGTATCAGCACATGTTTCAAACAGATGCCGGTAACCGGTAAATCATGTCTTGTCATCAGCAGTGCACACTCACGTCAGTGTACTCACATAATAAATTGCCACTCATAAGATGATAACCAATATGGCCAGGTAGCCTGGCTGGTTAACTGGCCCAGCAGGCAGGACCCGGCTATTGCAATCGTCCCTAGTTGATCCAACACTATGATTGATCTGACACTAAGTCGATCTAAATGGATGGCTGGCCTTGCTATGTAAATGATGTAGCTAGATTAACAATTGGGTTCGAGGTAGGATGCTGGCTCACATCAACTTATGGCTAGGGCCTGATCTTAACACTAGTGAGTAGGTTAATATGGAAATTTAACCCCAGTATATCGATATGGAAAGACTGAAGAAGCATTCACATAAGGACTCGATGTATGGGAATTCAATGCACCACCGTCAGAGGACCTTGCTCTATTATCCGAGGTTGTGCCGTGCTCAACTAAATGGTCATGGGGCATTCTTTTTTCACTCGTAGCCTTGCGACAAACATTGTACAGGATCATAACTGAATCCCAAGCTTCATGTCTGAACATCACGCTTAAATATCTGATCATGCAAGCCTTAAGAGCTGAAGACATGTGAAAATGTCAAGGAAGATACCCAAGGGTACTTTGAATCATGGCAGATCAGGGTTCTCCATGATTGACCCGGAATCTGAGCTCTATTCTCATAAACGAGGGCGGGCCCAACACGTGGCAATATCATATGTTTGGGGTGAGTGGAAGTTAAATAGCTCAGATGCGCTGCCAGATTGGAACTTGCTTCGCTCACGGCTCTTGCAACTTGTCGGGGCTTCTGCGACTAGTTTTATGAAAATAATGACGGGCCAACGTAGGAATTGCTGGTTGGATTCCAAATGCATCGACCAAAGCTCCAGCGAAGACAAAGCGTACTGGATTCCGCGAATGGACGAAGTATACTCAGAAGCTCGCTGCACAGTCTTATTGCTCAGGGGAATCGACCTCCGTCCGTTGGTAGAGGCTGAAAAGTTGATTGGATGTCACGTCGACCACAATGACCACATCTGCCTTTTGACGCAAAGCTGTAGTTCAGTACCTGATTGGAGCTCCCTAGATGAACCGAGGATCATTGACATATTGAAAAAGTTGTCGCAGGGTACCTGGAGAAGGCGAGCATGGATTTTCCAGGAAATTCTACTCTCTCAAGAATACATTCTCAGTGCCGACGATGGCCAGCTTCGCCTCTCCGATTGTGGAACTCTTGCAAGTCTTCTGTATCGTCGTCATACAGGGATGAAGTGGCTGGAGGATTTCGCAAATTGGTGCCGACGGCTGCACTACCTCCGCCGTCGATACTTTGCATATACACTGTCCGCTGCCAACCTGCTTCAGTTGGCGCACAAGCTCGAGGCAACTGTTGAGGCCGACAGGTATTATGCTCTTTGTGGCATACTGCGTCTCAAGGGGTTCTCTTATGATGCCTCTCACACCGCAGACGAGGCTCTTCAGGCAATCATCATGGAACTTAGCCGGCGAGGGCGGGTGTCATGGCTGTATGCTATGCGCCCAATCTCAGATCCTTCGGCACAGAAGGGTATACGATTAAGGCAAGATGCTATTTCTAGTTACTTCGATCATGCGCTGAATCAAGACGGAAGCCTTTATGCCAAGACCAAAGTCGCGTCGGATACGTTGGTGCTCAATGTGTCCGAGATGGGAGTCACGCATCGAGTTTTTGCAGTGTCCGAATTCCTTCAACAAACGACACACCATGTTAAAAGGCACGGGCTCGTTTTTGCAGCGGACCAGCTATACATGCAATGCTTACCTCGATTGTTGCAAGAGCTTGCCCGGGAAATGGTTTCACCCTTGCTTCAGCAGCCATGCGTCGATCAGCTGAGGCAGGCTTTCGGCTTACAGCCAGGGGCGCCGTCAGCAGAACTGCTCTGGTGGTTATACTCGCTCGAAGATCCCGAGGCACTCCGAGGCAATCATTCTCATCAGAAATTGGTGAAGGGATCGATTTTGGAGTTTGCGATACAGGCATCGTGGGGGTTGAAGCAACAAATTGCTTCAGTGCAGGATGATTTGGCTCTCATTTTGTGGAAGAAGACCGATAACCTAGACATCGCTGATTCCAGCTCGTCGGAAACCGGGCTAGAGCATGGGATTTCCATAGGCCATCATGGTGTTCCTTGTGGTGCAAAGGTTTGCAGTGTTGTTGGTGACGCGAGCATCATGTTTGCCGCATCATATACTGGGAATACTGACCCAGTAGCAATAGAATGGAGAGGGAGTTTGCTGCCGATCTGGGATCATGATGTGGACAAAGGCAAAAGCTCCAGTATTTTGAGCTATCTAAAATCCAAGATGAGGGGAAATCGGCCTCAGACTCGGCAAATAAGTATGGCATTAATTACTAAGTAGAAAGAGAAGACACAGACCTTTATTATTGATTGTATCCATCTGAACCATTTTCCAGTTCATTTGCATCCAAAACTTGATCAACCCGCATCGCTGGCTAATTGTGGGTCCTCACTGCACGCCTTCACCAACCAATCAGAGCTGCCAGACACCAGCACCATCAACTTGCGCACATGCTTGGAAATCAAGTAGAAAACATACAGGTTATCTTCTACTTTGCCTAAATAACACTACTATCCCTCTATTTCCCATTTCATCCTCTGTTTTTAGTTGACTTCCGCCGTCACAAAGTTGGCGTGGAAATCAACCCCCCCGTCCGCCACTTGGCCCGAGCGTCTTACACCAAAAGCAGTGGAATTCTACTGTTGTTTTCCAACAGAATAAATGTCAAAACCAACATAACGCTCCGTAGTTCAAGCCGCTTCCTTTTAATTGGCCGCGTCTTCATGCATTGTTTTTCTTAGACAAAAGTCATTCTTTTCTATAATTGCTTTTTCCCCTTTAACCCCGCTTTTGAGAACCGGGAAATATAAAAACGTAGCTCCTTCTACAAGTCGCAACGCCGTTGCCTCTGCCTGTAATCTTTGTTTACAGCATCACACTTCGACACCTTTCTCCCTTTTGTTATTTCTCTATCGCCTTGATGCATCCGTTCCATTATCGATAGTCTTATGATAGATTTTCAGAGGAACATCAGCCATTTTCCCCCGCCCTCGCTGTTCTCACCGTCGCTACGAGTCTGGTCTGACGTCCGCCTCCTCCGGCATCTCGGAATGTCACAACCCGTTGATCCCCAAGATCCAGAAGGATGCACCAGCAGTAGCTCTTGGAATGCGATAAACTTACGTCGCCAGCAGCCGCAAAATTTACCCTCCAAGGTATGTGCATATGTTGATCCACAGGTTGGTTTCTGCTCGTGACGATTCTCGCTCCGTCGGATTCCTGGCATTGTTGGTTTGCGTGTGCTTTGAATGCTATGCTGCGGTACAATGATCTCTTCTTTTTAAATTTACTAATTATGCTGTAGTTCGACTCAGGTTGCTGTGCTTGCCATTGCCGTCATGCGCCCGAACCCGCTGAACCCGGTCCACATCATGCTGGCGCGAAACGACCGAGATTAGACAACAACATTCATGACGAACTCCGAAGAAAGGCAGCCATTTCACTGCCGCCGATTAGCAATTCATCTAATCAAGATGTAGGCAATTCACGACAGCCAAACATGCCAATCCCAACGCCAGGGCCGATTTCGTCGTCGATAATCCCCCCTTTACGCACAGTGACTGCGAGCATCCCCGGCTTGGATCCGGAACCCGAGTCGTCTTGTCAGCCACCTTCTACCTCTCCATGCCCCAGAACATATCTCAGTCATTCTGGCAACCCCGGTCGTGGAGGAGAATCAGCCTCGAATCATATCATTGATCTTACAGTCCCAACACCACAAGCGGCTCGGAGTCCAAATATCAGTCCAGGGTGCTCTTGCTCTGGGCAGTCTAAGTCACCTGACAAGGATAATGCTTTCGCAGAAAAGCATAATCCAAATACTTCTGCAGGCTTTGGACAGGGCAGTCTTCCTAAAAATGTTCCAGATCAATCTCTCGAAAAGACTCTCTGTATGCTCATGGGTCAGCTAACGCATGGCGATTTTGTCTGTTCCGCTAAACACTATGGTATAAAGAATGCTGCTTTATCCAGTATGCGACAGGAGTCAATGGAGAACGCAGTTGATCACATCAAACTTTTCATTATTTTGTGTCTCATCGAATACATGGCTCCTGACAGCGCAAACCTGATGATGGGATCTGATCGTCAGGGTCACGACTGGGTTGAACTTTGTTTTCCCAACTACTCGGTGGTATTTAAACAGCATTATTCTTAGTTAGACTCTCTCTCTTTCTATTGAAGAGATGCCGCTGTTGGAGAGTAACTAGTCGGTTTCGGTTTATGTTTGGGATGTTGCAACAAGGAAAAACAAGATGAATCGTTCTAAGGCCTCACATGGAGACTGACGCACTTAAAAACGTGGTATTAGATGTGTAGAAGATATAAATATATAAATTATCTACTATAATTTAAAACTCAGATATGAATTACACCGCCAATGATACAGAAAAGGAGGGGGTAGGCCCTATCCGCTTCCCCAAAGTGTGTTAAGAATATATACATCCATAACTTAGGGCGTAGTATGCCAGTAGAATGCCACATTTACACCTGTGCACCTTTCACTCTCATGTGCCGCCATATCAGGGTAGCTCATGAATGCTATATTAGACTCCAGGACTCGGACTGACTGAGAAGCGTTGGACCAAGATAGCAGAAGCTGACTCTGGATTAGATGTAACCAAGCTTGGATTAGGCTGTCTGTACGGTGGCACCGGTTTATACAGAACAGACACAAAAGGATGACAGCCCGCGGAGTAGTAAATACCATGCCGATATTTGAGATGAGCATCTCCACAGCGACTTCGATTCTGACGTGTTCTGTTCCCTTTTATTTGTTGCGTGAACGTCGTTTCTTACATTGCAAACGCTTGGGAAATTTAGTCAAGTTTCCACGGGCGGGCCGAGTGACTTGCATCATATGTGAGCAGCTAGGAAGAGTTGACGGTCGCAATACGAGGCATAGGAAATTTTGGCCTTATATCCGTGGTCTGGTCTTTTATTGTTGGGACACTGAGTTTCCCTTCTATTGCGGCCTCGGATGACTGCTGCAGCTGGCTTTGCACAGCCTAATCATGACACATAGCCATGGAGCTACTGACCCCGCTCAGGATAGGGAATTTTGGTCGGTGGCCACGTAGCATGCAGCCACATTATGTCATGGCCTGACCGCATCTCACCATTTGTCTTCGATTGGCCTTGGGCGCTCAACGTGCATACACTTGCCTCAGGCATCAGGAAATTTTGGTAAATGAGGCTGACAGTTCTGGATGTGTTGATGGGTATATAACCCAGCAGACCCCCTTACTTTAGGCTCTACATTACCCTACCAGTGTCACAACGCAATTATCTTCACAACTGCTACATTGATACGAAAATAAGTTGTCTCGTTTTCATCTGCTAAGCATGCCACCAGCACCAAGAAAAACCCCAGAAGTATGGGAAGCTCAAAAAAAAGAAATATGTAGACTCTACATTGATGAGAATCTTACGTTGAAGCAAACGGTAGCTCGGATGAAGGAAACCCGCGGTTTTGATGCGTCGTGAGTAAACCATACCACTTCCAATAACATTACACCAACCTACTAAACATTAGTTGGTGAAGGCAGAAGGAATACGTTTCACGGCTGAGTTCATGGAAAGTTTTCAAAAACATGACAAAGCGTGATTGGAAGGAAATACATGATAAAACCACAAACACGAAATTGCCTGTTGTCATTCTGGGCAAAAGAAGGATGGACGCCAAAAGGGTCAAGAGGTCTCTTGCTCGAAACAAAACCGAGTTTGAAAATGGGCACCAAATTCGTAAGTTTCCAGAGAACCTCGATGATATTGGCTCACTCTGGTTTCAACAGCTGCATCTGAGAGGCCATCCAACCGCACTATTGTCTTACCGACGCGCTTTGTGCCAACGTTCCCTAGGAACTGTGTTACCATCCCTTGGTATTATTTCCAATATCACTTTTGCCCCGGCCGTAAGACTACTATACTTCTATTTGAAAGAGGCTGCTAAATATATATAGTATTGTCTCTAATGGAAACTCTTATTCCTGAGTTGAAGCGGGGCTCTCCTAGGCCATCAGACTTCGAGCTATCACCTGCGAAACTTACCATTAAAAACGCCAAAGAACTTATTGTTAAATTTTTTAATGGCGAAGGATATGATGTTGATATTGACTTGGCCTCCGTAATTATGGAGGGCCTTGAAAGAGTACTCCCCCAGAATACCTACATGAATGCACATCAAGCCTCAAAGGAGCCACTTTTCTGGCTGATTCAATCTTGCATTTACCTTTCATCCAATGCACTTCTGTCATTGGAACACATGGGAAGATTTCTTCTCTGGATATTTGAGAGTGGAAGCGCGTTTCTGTTTAATCGAATAATGAAATGGCTGTCCAAAACCCATGGCCATACGACAAAGATATTTTTATCGTCTTTGCTAGTAAGTGCTGTGAGTATTGAAAATGAAGATATTGTATCCGCTCTCCTTCAACAAGGAGTGGATCCAAATGAGCATAACCACGATATTAAAAGCCATAGCGGGGTAGTTACTCCTACGATCGAGCCTCACAGGATCACCCCTCTTCAACTCGCAGTTATACGAGGTAATTCTCGGATAGTGGGACAATTAATCAAACATGGGTCAGATCCAAATTCTTTCTCTCAGATGGTTAACAACTACCCTCTTGAGTTGGCTATTTCAATTGATCACGGATCTATTTCCATTACAAAATTATTGCTAGAATCGGGTGCAATTCTAAAACCTGGTGCGGAAACTGAAGTCAGAAAAGATACCTGGGATATACATCGTTTGCACATCCATGGTGCGCATATGAATTTGTTGATGAGGGCCACGGAACGACAAAACATTGAAATAGTTGAGATACTTTTGCAACATGGGGAACCAGTAAATTCTCTGTGTGTCAACTGGGGAACGGCACTCAGTATTGCAGTTACGAAGCAAGACTCAGACTTAGTGGATATGTTGTTTAAGGCTGGTGCAGATGTCAATATGTTCTGTACTATTGAGTCTGTTTTTACAAGACGTCTTACCGAGCATCTCAACTTCCTCGAACGAAAGTATAGCCAGCAGATATACAAATTTCAACACGACGCCTACACTGAGGAGTGTATAAATCAAGAACACCACAGGTTTGCCCAATGGAAGCAATGGGAGATAGTTTCCTCCCCGCTTCAAATAGCAGTACAAAAGGATAACCTTTGTCTGGTTCGACGCTTACTTGAGGGTGGTGCAGCAGTCAACCATCAACAAAATTGGGTCAGGGCGTGGAACGATAATGGGCTCACTGCCTTTCGGACAGCCTACCCAAAATTGTTTAACGATACAGCATTTTCGTTAAAGTGCCAGCTTCAACCACCACTGCATGAGGCAGCAAGGAATGGCAACACAAACATGGTTCAGCTTCTGCTTAGCTATGGAGCTTTGGTCGACTCTGTAAATGCTTTGGGGGCGACACCGCTCCAGTTAGCTTGCGGGTTGGACTGCGAAAGATTCTTTGATGATGAGGATGGTTCTGAGGGTGAATACGAATACGGCGAAAATGATGACGCGAAAACCCGTGATGTATCAAAAACGCAAGGCAGCATATGTCTGGTAGAACTGCTGCTTGACTGGGGAGCAGATATAAACGCACCGCCTGGGCCATGGAAAGGAAGAAGTGCGCTTCAAGCCGCAGTAGAGGCTGGTGACGAAGAGTTGGTTCGGCTGCTTCTTGACAGAGGGGCAGCACCCAATGCACCGCCAAGTGACGAAGGTGGAACAAATGCATTGCAGGCTGCAGCTCAATCGGGGTCGCCTGAAATGATGGAACTACTGATTCAGCACGGAGCGAAACCAATCATTGGTATAATCAACGATGCCTTATATGGGGCGGCGTGCAAGGGGAATATGGGCGGTGTCGTGAGGCTGCTAAGCCAAGACGTGGATCTGAATGTTGTACATTCACGCCACGATCAAACGGAAACTTGCGAGACAGCTCTTGGGGCTGCAATAAGAACTGGATACGTCGAAATGGTCAAAATACTCCTAAACGCTGGCGCAGACGTTAATTTGGTAGTGTGTGGGGAGGTGGCAGTCTGCATTGCCGCTAGGAAGAAGAACTGTCAGATACTGGATTTGCTCTTATCGTACGGAGCTAATCCAAGCCCATTGGGGGTTAGGGTGACACCGCTTGCCACCGCCGCGGCAGTGGGAATGATGAGAATGATGGAAAGCCTCCTAAGAGCTGGTGCAAATATTGACCAACTTTCGCACGAACCAAGACCGCCGAGATTCGGCTCACGACTCGCTCCGAATCCGTTCGCTATGACTCCTCTCTTCTGGGCTTTGTCTAGCTGCAGAGTCGGAATGCCAGGGAATTGGTCACGGGAGGGTTTTTCAATAAGACGTAAAGCATGGAAAGAAACAGAAACAGAAAACGTCGTCTCGCTCTTGCTTTCGAACGGGGCGAATCCGAATGTGGGACTGGAGGGCAACGATGGTGCTTTGAATGCCGCATGCCAAACGACTAAACTTCCCGCAACAACAATTATAAAATGGCGAAAAATATGGGGCAATTACCCTCTCAACGTTGCGGTGGAATTGGGTAGCCAAGAAATTATGCAATTGCTTATTGATGCTGGTGCCGATGTCAACCTTGGGTGGACCTCGGAGTCCGAGTCTATATTGCCGTCAATTAACAAGACTTTCCGGGGCCATGAATTCAAGAGGCGAGAGATTTTGAAGATTCTTATAAAGGCAGGCGCGCGCATCGATCAAGGTCCTCTCTTGGCGGATGCGATTTCGTGTTACGAGTTTGATTGGGCATTCCATCTCATCAGGGAAGGCGCCGATGTTAATGTTTCTGGACTAAAGTCCAAAATCACACCGCTGCAGGGGGCAGTAAAATGGGGCTATCTGGAACTAGTCGAGCTACTGCTCCATCATGGTGCTGACATCAACGCTCAAGGTCCATCTGGATCAGCTTTGCATATTGCAGTTTTAGAGGGACACCTTGGTATTGTCAAGCTGCTTCTTGGTCATGGTGCCGACATCAATGATTCACATGATTCTAATTCAACACTGGGTTCAGATTTAGTTGCTGCAATTTACAAAGGAAGCGTTGAAATCATCACGCTGCTTCTTGATCATGGTGCCGATATTCACAACTCGGTAGAAAATGAGTCATGGGATCTTTTATGGTGGGCCATGGAAAGTGGTAATTTTAATGTCGTTAAGCTGCTTCTGGAGAGAGGCGTCAAGGTCGTTTACCTAGACTCGGATGAAGATTCTCCTCTTTCATCAGCCGCGCGGCGGGGACGACTCGACATGGTTTTTCTACTGCTGCAATATGACGAAGAGGTGGAGTTAATTCCATCAAGATGCATTGCAGCTGCAAAGTTTGCATACGCTAATGGGCATCACGTGCTGGCAAAAATCTTAAAAGATTATTCACCATAATTGACGTCAGCTTTAGTTGGCTATGTTGGCTTATGCGAACCAGCCCAAACTCAAAACTGCGAGTATTTATTGTATGACTTGACACCCAAATGTGGTCTCAACAACCTAGCGGACCTATGGCCTCGGCGATAAAGGTCAGATAACTCCAGCAGCTGTGTCCAGTCTAATAGGTCGGAGCCAGATAGTACCAGCCACAACAAGCCCCAAAACACCATAAAAATAGGATAAACACATCATAGGACTATCAGGCTATCGTGAACCTAGCCTAAACCGACTACCAATACCATATTTCCGCGGTAGCCAGCTTCCGATGCCCTCAATTCTCTTCCGACCATCCTACGTCGCACAGAATAGCCAGGTAGCAACAATAGTAGCTATGGGAGACCTATATACCTCTCGATAACTCATCAAGAGCTCCTTAATGCACCTGGAATCATAACCATCCATTGATGTGAGTCCTTTTAATCCGGTCGAATATCCATGTCGCCAGACAAAGTCGTGGTGTTCGGATTCCACTTTAGTAAGGGTTTTGAAGATAGGGCGGGGTTGCGTGTGCATCTTAATTATGCTAGTATCATTGAATCCGGCCATATTTAGACAGACAAGCTAGCGAAAGATAAAACCCTCTTTGCTGGAGAGTTGAAACTGTCGAAGGACTATCTGATTTCGAAGCCTGGGTGCTTACATTTAGACCCTGGCGCCAATGCAAGGCGGACCTCAAGTCTCAGAAAGCTTACGAATTCCTGTGGAAATGACGGATAGACGAGTGAAGTTTTGTATCTTGCGCTCTTTATTCACTAAATATGCATTATGCCTAGCAAACACTGTACTCCCTCGCTAGCAGACAAGGGGCGCAGGCAATAAGGCTCAGGACATGTGGCAGATTGGTTTAATTGATTTGATGCTTTTGCAAGCGTTTGAGAGATTAGGATGGCTGAATGTAATGTCAAATTAGCGCAGGGGAGGGGAAAGGGATATCGAACAGAGAATTCGAAATATCCAAAAGGTATTTGCAGTCTCTCGGATTCAGAAGAGTTGGCGCTTCTCCATGTTTTGCTTGTGCAAACTACAACCGCCACCCTTCTCGATGCCTGATGCTACCCAAGAATATGATATGCTGGAAGCTCAATATAAGAATCAGCTGATACCTAATCGAATACAAGATATCATGGATGCCTTGTCAAATTCAAAGACTTACGATGCTCAATGTAGGGAGACATATCCAGTGGTTGAACATTCAGTCGGAAACGATAATTGGTTTTGCAGAGGATATTGCAGATATGACGGGTTTTCGAAATCACTAGTGTGGATTCAAAAAGTTACTCAAGGTCAGTGATGTAGACTTGTACAGGCAAGAGATTGAATAGTAAGCAGAGATGTTGGGGTGATCTAGATTGATGGACTTGTAGTCATGTTTAGAGATGGAGTTCTCAATTGGACTTAGCACATCGAGAACGTCCATCAATATTTTGACAGGTTCAACAAAATGCCTGGTACAATTCATTTCTAGAAATCCCCATGAGTGAATTTACTCGGGAAACCATTTGTTTTTCAGACATATGAGAGATACCTCGTACCGTCAATGCTACTGAGGATAGCACGGGTTGATTGCCGTCTCAACAATCCCAAGCACAGAGTTTTCATTATCTAATGGGATTCTTATCCAGTTAAAAACAAGAGATAAGCTCAACCGTCATAGAAAAACCACGGACAAAATCCGACTTTCCGTCTGAAAGCGAACGCCCTAACAACGTGAGGTCTGTATGGAAGCGGGGTTGGTGCCAAGATTTCATCCCATCTCATGATCTGACCTTCCCCATTTGCCCTAGTTGGCATAACCCTGTGTGCATCTATTACACCCGGACTTCCAATATGCAAGCTGTCAATAGCGTGTCCGGCCGCTGCCGGATCATCTTGTTTAGGAAACGGTCACCTAGCGCCCGCCCTTCGGTTCCAAATCGGTAGTTTTGGCCGCTATTCGGGACTTGGAGGAAAATGCCCGACCAATTTACATGGTCAGGTCAATGCTGCGACCTGCTCGATTCTAAGAGAAAGTGTGTCGCGCGTCTCAGGCTCCTTTTATCGAATTCCAAACATGGTTGCAAATTCCATTTACCAAGACAAAGCATGAGACTGAGATAAGCAGCGCCACCAGCGCTGTACTTCATAAATAAGGGTTGATCGGATCGCCGAGTATGGATTAGCAAGAAAAAAAATACGAAAAGTTTTCGTGAATTTGCACGTTTGCTCGCTTCCCGCGGTCTCAATTTTCCCGTCCCTCAAGCTTCATTGGCTTGATTTCTTGCCCGTTTCATGTGACACTCCATCGAAGGGAGGGTAGGAGATGAAGACAGGATCCGAAAAACCATCATTTTGCGCCATTGAGACATGTCTCATGTCTCAGAGAGATGGCGTTCCATCGGTTTGATGCCACTTGGACCACTCTGCTGTCGCAGCGTCTGGCTGTCATTATTCCTGCGTAGGTATTTAGCTGGGGGATTTCCATGTGGCTTTCATAATTTTGTGATTGGGGAGTTCTCCAATTGAGATTTCGGGCGACTGTCCGTCTTTCCATTCACAAACATGCGTCTCCAGCTGCCCTCCGCTGTCTGCTTTTTGCTCCTCGCGCGGTCTCATGTATCTCACGCGGGACTGTGCGTACCAGCTAGGCGTGCTTCAACAGACACAAGGGATACGACTCCTACAAGGGAAACTACTACCACAAGGGTTACTACTACTATAATGGATACTTCTACCACCACCTCCACTGTGCCTTTTGGCATTGTGGTGGGTGGGGCAATGCCACCCGGCATACCGGCCGAGAGCGCAACGGATACCCCAACCAATACGCCTTCTACCCCTACTGAGTTGTCCAGCACATCCGAAACGCCTGGACTAATACCATCCGTTACTGATACAGACAGTACAACGGATACTCCAACCGCAACCACCACTGCTTCTCCCGAGCTTCTTAGCACTTCAGAAGACACCACGTCAACTTCGTCCACTACCCAGAGCGATAGTACAACTGTTGATCCGACGACCACTACTTGTCAAGCCTCACAACAAACCCAT
Source organism: Calonectria naviculata (assembly GCA_003031705.1). Taxonomy (NCBI): domain Eukaryota; kingdom Fungi; phylum Ascomycota; class Sordariomycetes; order Hypocreales; family Nectriaceae; genus Calonectria; species Calonectria naviculata. Next base: position 61,740 of record NAGG01000179.1, on the reverse strand, counting down.
TGGGACGCTATCGTTGCTTACGACGACAGGGGTGTGGGCTCGTTATTTGATGTCGTGCTAAACAGTGGGACGAATACCTATATTGCCTCTAATTCAGATGCCAATTCGGTGGACTCCACTTTCTCAATCGATCCCTCCAACGGGCGAGTATTTACGACCTTCGCCAACGACGATACTCCCAGATACTTTGTGTACTTGACAGAAAACTCCGAAAGCGGCAATTTATTCTTCATGACCGAGTCTGAAATTATTCAGGGTGGTTATTATTATATTGTTTGCTCGGTCTGCACGGATGAGTATTTTGGTGACACTCTTGAATGCACAGGAACGAAAACCGGGAAGAGGGTATACTTTTACCTCACTGGTGGTCCCTATGCCATGATGTCTGATCCACCTCCGTCTTATCTCATTTTTGTTACCTTGGCCGGTGTTAATAATTAGCAAGTAATAGATATTAAGTTCAGAATATTGAGCTTGAAGAATTCGCGTGGTGAGCCCATTATAATGGGGATATTGTACATTCGAGGGTTTCGTCCTCTACGGGAACTGGATTCCGAAAGCGCCTTCAACTCAAAATTTGCAGCTACAAAAGCTTACCATTTCATGAACACAAAATAGTATCCCACAGGCTGTTAGTAGCAGCGCCGATGTTTCATCATTCGACAAGGACTTTGCGTATGTGTGCCGCCTGCCCAGCTAGCTAGATGGAAGCATTTGGAAGGTCTTTGTTGAAGGTGCGTGGAGAGCAGCGAGCTGCTCATACGCGGGCCCAGGTCCTTTTGTGCCGCCAAGTCGCAGCCCCCCGGCATCCCAGACCGACCCTGGCATAATGCTACCAGACCAGCTCGCCAAGAACAAAGCCCCCAACTGCCGATCCACTATTCTGCATCCACAATCATGTGTGCAATTCATCGAGGCAGTGGCGTGGGGGGCTGAGTTCCCATTCGTCCAAAACAATACGAGAGGCTTCTCCATCGGGGGCTTTCCCTTCCAAGTTTTTACATGCCGACACACCATTATCTCGAACCGGCACCTTTGAATACTGGCGCGTATGGGGATTGCAACACCGAAACCTTAAGGTGACGGGCCTAGCTTGGCAGAACTATGGACTGTGGATCTGACGAACTTTTGCACCTGTAGTATGATCCACATGTTGGTCAAGCATGAAAACATATTCCATGGTTCAGATTTTACTTTGTGCTAATATTTGAATTTGATATCGCCGTATTTGCTAAAAATATGAATAAGTGAGAGGCCGTAAACTAATGTTTTCATAAAACGAATGAACCTTGCTTGGGTATCCCGCCCTCATATGTATCTCCTGGCTTCCTCCTCCCTCATCCTAATACTAGTCGTAATCATCACGTCTGTGGATTGCATCCTTCTTACTCTGCTATCTTCCCACATCGACAAGCCCTCATCACTGTCATTGGCCTTCCTATTACGATAGTACCATGACGACAGAGAATCGTCGGGACTTTGAGGGAGAGGTTTTTGAAAGTCGACTGATGCATCGCTTGGGCTGTATGGCTGGCTAATAACAACACATCTCTCTGGGCGTTTGGGTCGCTTGGGTACGGAAATGCTGAGATTTCGTCCGTGCTGCATCCCCTGGGAGATCGAATCGCTGGGCATGTCGTGTAGTTGCCATCGTGATCTCGGTCTGGAACCTCGGGGATAGTCTGAGTCTTGAGCTTCTGATGGTCCCCACCAGGACTGTCCCAGTCTCTTCCCCAATACTCGAACTAGAGGTCGAAGGGTGGCGAGACTGCTGGCAGTGATAGCCAGGCCTTGCTCCACAGATGACCAAATTCCAATGTCAAGAGTAGCCCCTTATCATCCATTAGTACAAAGTCAATATCTCAGGGAAAGGGCGACTTACAGAGAAAATCAGGATCCTTGAACTTTTCTACGTAGGCAAAACGAGCCACCACTGCCACACTTGCCCTATCACAGTGTGAGATGATTTCTAATATGGAGGAAGAGGATACTAACAGGAAGCCCATGGACAAGATGGGAGAAAGAACAGCCTTCTTCTGCCATGACATATTGAGGTTCCATACCAACAAAATAGCGACCATGGCACATGTAAAGTCGGATATGAAGCTCAGTGTGCTGTTGAAGTAGGTGAGAGCAGTGATGACATTGATATCGATACATGTTCCGCCGGATTGCAGTCTATCCCAAAAGTAGGAAACGGGTTTGCATTGGAAAACGCCGACGAAGGTGAAACTAATCATGCTGAACACATTGATCCCGGCCGTTCCATATATGAGCCAGGTGTCCAGTTTGGTAACAACGACTCGAAGGAGAAATAGAGCGATGGAAATCTTTGCTGTGATCATGGTGGTGGCAAAGAGCAAGGTGCATAGCCACCAGTACTACTGTATGGTTAGCAAGAATTGGTAGTAGTATGGGCCCAGACAATACGAACCCTCAATGCCAGCCGAATATCATCCAATTCCAGGTCTAGGAAGTGTCTCCCAGTGCCATGAATGACCCCAAGATGTCCGCATATTGTGTAGAATGTGAAAGACAGCTCAAGTAAGTGTTAGCTTCTGGCGTTTGCTCATCATGGAGTGCCTAGCAGGAACGCACAATGGCAGCCACCATAAACCAGTCCTCCAACCAAAAACCCTTCACCATACGCACTCTAACGTATACTCTGAGCAAGGTAGATATCAAAGATGTCGCGAGGAGTGTATAGCCCACAGCCAACAGCTGTGGGCCTCGATTTTCGACCGGTATTGTTGGCGGCACTGCAGACATAGTTGTGTTGATGCAGGATTCCGCGTATGGAAAGGTATCCAGATCAATTATCAACCTTCAAAAACCACGATACGTGGAGAATGTGCCGAGCGGGTCTTTATTAACTCCAGTCCACATAACCAGGTATCCATTTCCCGTTTACGTTTACGTTTCATTGAATTTACTATGGAAGCAGTCTTTTCGGCCTTAGGTAACGAAAAAGGTAACCCTACTCGCCACCATTTCTGCTCCAATCCCGCCTAAACTAGCCTGCGGCACTGTTGCTGATACAATTGTTGGTAGGGTGTCATCCAAATTGACCTGGGTAGCCTGCAGCGGGCAGACTGGAGGTATGAATAAATGTGTCTGGAGCATCAGAATAAAGTCTTGGCTTTTCTCCGAATACACGGAGGGTTTCATTTTCGGTAGCTGCTGAGCATATCCCTGACTAAAACATTATTGGCCCGCCTCAAGCAGGGGCCTGCATTGGCATCTCTGATTTGCTAGACCTTCCGATTTCGGCCACCATCCCGCGGAACGCTTGCTGCAATCAATCTACCTACACGAACTAGGGCCATTGGCTAGACGAAAGATGCCGGAGAGCGTTGGTCAGCCACATAGGCATCGTTGTCATTCCCAAGAATACATATTGGACTCTCTACCACCATGCGCACACTGCAACCCAGCAGGCGCCGTCAAGCTACGGAGAAGATGCGAATACGACACCATTATAACCTTAGATATCACCCACACAGCATATGCAGGGGCGGTGCAGATATTGAAGCACTTCGCTGAGGATGAAACCGCCACAATTGAGGTGGCCTAGAGACTATTCGTCGAGCTGAACGAGTTGGTTGCTGCAATACGGAACATTTAGCTGAAAGGGGTATGATTCCCATCGACAGGGTCCTATCGGATGGCTTGGCAAGCCCCCAACTGTCTGATGGACAGGGGTGTAGATTTGACATGGTCACATGCGCGATATGAGACATTTTGGTCGACCAAAGCAACACTGGCATGCCGCAAAAACAGGCCGACGACTGAGATTTTCTCTGCAGTGAAACCCCAACTTGTCGATGAGCCGGCCCCTGCGGCCGAGAAGGCACGGAGACCGGAGTCCGGGGCCAAAGTGGTCGCATTTGGACAGATCGACAGCGGCACATCCAACGCCAAGGTGAACTAGCGGAGTCTCTCTCGGAACTTTTTGTTGCTTTCTTTTTCTTCATCTGCCCCGCATGGGCCTCGATCAGTGATGAGGGGTTCCCCTCGTTCTCATTCACATGTTCGGGGAGAAGCAGAGAGAAGGTCTCAAGGGGAAGGTATTTTGCTGCAGCGCCACAGTCGCGCAGCAAGAGAAGCTCGTAAAGAGAGCAGCCGTGAGAGTCTTCAACGAGGCCTCCTGCCATTGCCCAACGAAGTGGTTTATTGGCATCCCCTTGTCTCTGTAATTTATCCAACGTCGCAATTGAGTGGCCAGCTGATCAGCATTCGATTTGATCATGGAAGGCGAGGGGCTGTGAGATGGGACGACGATCGGCATATCGAAATTTCCTTGACGCCATTGGTTTCCAGCCTGTGTCATGCTCATCGTCGTGCTGGCTTCTCAGAGTAGATATTGACCAACTGCCGTTTAGGGAACGTGGAGGTTACCTATCGTAGCGAACGTGCCATCTTGGCAGTCGTTTCAATTCATTCTTCACTTGAATATGGCCGTACGACGAAAAGGAAGGTCGTAAGGAGATTTCATTCTCTCAGCGTATTGGGTTGGTCGAGATTATCAGCAAAGGAGGGCTAGGCAAACAACCAACTTGACCACGCGAGGTTAAACAATCGGGTTAGGCCAGACCATTACAGCGGTACGATCGACTACCCCGACCTTGAATAGCTAGTAAATTTTCTATGGATCAAACACAAGGGGGCACCTCCAAACTCCACAAATAGTGGCTAGCGCGTTGTTCATCCTATTTTACATCGCTTCGCTATGACTAAATATAAACTACGGTGAAACCTCTTTACACATCCCGTTCTTCGACGCCACATGGGAGAACCATAATTACTGCACTACGCAGCATCCCCTGTCAGCCTTAGGAGTTTTTGTTGGGCGGTTTTGAGGCACGAGCGGGTCTGTGGATCCTGACCCGTGGGACTCAAACACATCGTTATTTCGTGGCCCTAATTGTGGGCGCACTGGGCGTGGGGACGTGGGATGAACTGGAATTGAGTGCTGGGCTGCGTACGTGTAAAATGCTTGCGTCTCCGTAGTCGGGGCCTCATTTCTCCTCTGAGGCGGCCGAGGGGGCACGTCGAGAGGTTTTCGAGCGGGTCTGGCGTTCTTTGGTACTCTGCCTGGTCCCTCAGGGAACGTTGCTAGATGTGGAGGACGTTGACTAGCCATAGACATTTCTAGCCGCGTAGACCCATTTCTTCTAGCGGCTGATGGAGGCACAGCTGGTGGCCGCGAAGCTTTCTCCCATGTTTTTGGCTTGGGCATTCCCTCTCTCTTGGGTACCGGACGAAGAGCGGGTGGAGGCTGTACTGGAGGGCTCGATAGTTTTATAACCCAGAGCTCCCATTCTGCACAGGAGCCTTTGGCGCCCATGCCTCGTTTTTCGGGATCACCATCAAGAAGTAGTCCCAAGGCAACATGTTCAGCCATTTGTGGCCTGTCCGTCTCAAACCGCCAATGGTCAAGTATGCAGGCCAACTTGTACTTTCCTTTGGGGTCGAATGATCCACCAAACCCGCCAACTCTTGCGCGGTTGCCACTGACCTCAAAAGGGTTTTGCCAGCGATGCCATTCGTCGTCTCTCTGATGAGGTCTCACTTTGTAATGCCCTACAAGGTCTTGTGAGAGCTTTTCCATTTCTGTCACCCTTTGAAGTGCTGACTGTGAGCATCCTCTTTTCTGGTGCTCAATATAGTTGTACCTTACATCCCTGCCGAGATTGTCCAATCCAAGAAGCGCGTTGAAGCGCGGAGCAGTGGCCGCAACAGTAAATACCGAGTGATCCTCATGCAACATGATGCATTGCGCTACGCCGGGGCAATAATAATTTCTGGTGGTCTGATCTGGACTGATGAAATGGAGGCGGGTCTCCAATCGAACAAAAATGTCTCGAAGAGGTTTGATGCTTCCCCAGTCATTATCGCGGACTCCAATGCGCAGTTGACTAAATTTCGTCGCCACGATTTGTAAAAACATAGTCATAGGGCAGAAGCATTGGTACCGTTGCGCTGCGATGTGTCCCGGGAGGGTGTCACCTTTGGACGCCACGGCCAGTCGGCCAAAATTGACGTCTGGGTAGCGGTTCTGAATATCCCGACGTATGAAACTCAGGATGCACTTTGAGTCCCTGATCATGGTTTCCAGTGGCTGTAGCTGGATTTCACTCGCAAAGCGAGAGAGTAGTGTTTTATCCCTTACATCTCGCGCTGCATCCAGGATGGCATTGTAGTTGTTTTCTGCAGCCAACACCTCATCAATGACTGCCTCAATGTTCTCATGGGCAACCTTTATTTTGCAAAGGTTTTTTGGCGGGCTCATATTTATTATCCACCAATTCAGTGGTTGGCGAAAAAACAAGTAAAAATAGAAAGAGTCTCGGGTAGCTTGGGGCTAGTCTCAATAACAACTCTGGTAGTCTCGAGCCTTGTGGTCATTAGTGTGTTACCAGACAGCTCAACGCGGATGAACATACCAATTAGGCTTCAACGGGCAAGCGCTCGATGAAATTGTATATTACAACCACAAAAAGTGTGAAGAATAGATCAAGTATTGGGGATATATTGCCAAAAGATGTGGAGAGTGAATTGTCTTAATGTTGTTAGTAACTAAGGAGTCTCATCTGGGCGGATAATTTTATTATGTGTGAATGGATATTCTATGCAACACTGTGTTGGTAGCATGGATATACCGGTTCAAATGGACCCATATGATAGCCGCTGGTTGTTTTTTTTATCCATTTTTAACCCATCATGAAACGTTGTTGGTGATGTTCGGGTTGATTGTGCATGGCCGGCCGCATTTGCAGCCCAGCAACCGAAATGGTTCAAGTCAAGGGCGCTTAGGCATATAGAAATCATTCGTCAATTAACAGATGATCCACTTGTCCTGCTGGGATTAATGGCTCGGAATAGTATCAATCATTACGTGCAGCCAACACTTCCTCAGCCTTCCAATCACATCCAGATAACTGGCGCCTGCTACTGGGGCGCAGAAATCAAACTGTGCCGCATTCAAGTGAAATCCAGACATCCTTGTTTTCATAACCGGTCCCTTTTTCAAACTGCGCCTGATTGAGGATTTTTCCATTTCACCATGGTGAACGTGGCAGTGGTGTGCTTCTCGGCGATCACAACCAACAACACCTCAGCTGTCCAATCAAATCACGCCATCCAGACACCACACAACATAGGCGCTTAAACACAGGCTGCCTCATGTGCGCTCTGACTCAATGAATTTACTCCTCATCACATTTTTATTAATCGTCAGATCTACGGCACTTCCATGCACTTCTAGAGTAACCACATCCTTACTTTTATTTTTTATTTTCTTAAGTATTTTACGCTAGAGCTGCTCTAAAGTTATGTCTGCTCCCATGGAAGCGACCGGATCTTCAGACAAAACCAGCACTGAAAAGAAAACAGTCGCACCCAGAGCCGAAGATCAGATCAGCGACTCTCCCAGATGCAGTTTCTCTTCACAATCTAGTTCCGAATTCATCCAGTATGATATCCCGGAAGAACGCCAGTGGCATGATGGACACTGGGACAGAGTTAGAGAAAATAATATTTGGGAGTCTGATGCCAACGATTTCACATGGTATTCTTCGTGGGTTGACAGCGGCCATCGCAGTAAGACAAATTCTCAGCTTGAACAGGAGCAACAGATCCAAGACTGGCTGAAGAAGCTGCCCCTTGTGCAACGGGACAAGATTCTTGATCTGAAACTCCATTGGAGCCAGCGTGAACGTCGCATACCGCTGTTCACAACTGACAATGGCGACGAATATCAAATTTACGTCGCCGTCGGGTATGGTACAGGCATTCCGGATGTCTTCTGCCCTGAGCACCTAGGATCGATTCGAAATTGCGCAGAAGGATATTTCCGACTTCGCCGCCGCATTACCGATCTAGGTTGCGAAAAAGCTACCTCGTCCCCCAGAATTCCAGAAGTTGTCATTTGTCTCGGATATTTGCAAGTGAGGACTACAGCCAGGTCTAATTTTGAGATGTTCAAGGATGGACCAATAACCGAGCAGACTGACTACACTGTTATTGTGGATGTTGGAAGCCACGATATGCCATTATGGATAGTCGCTCCTCGGCAACAGCTTCAAGAACGTCCTCAAGGAATCGGCTCCCCGCTCAGGCCACCCGTACTCCCCATATTCGAGGGCTTGTTATTGACTAGCGACAACGATTATTACGATATCGCATGCATCATGCCTTCAATCCGCCAACTGGGTGATCAGAGCGCGAAATCATCGTTGTTCCAGGAATCCTGTGAGCTGGTACGCAAAACTCGTGCCAAAATAGACCCAGTGGCCTTTACACCAAGTCAAAACAACATCGATGAATTCTTTGGCGATAATAAAGACAAAGAAGCCGCACCGCCAAACTTGCCGAAAACGGTGGAACCGCAGAAAAGGTTTTCAAAAGTATGGGCATTTCTGAGGCGAGTGGTTTGAGGGGAGGTTCTGCACTGCTATGTAATGATCGTTGTAGATACAAAGCGGGAAGTGTACCAAAGGTTTCATAGTGTCTAGTTATTGTTCCATGGTGATCAGTAGAGGAGGCGTTTTCTCAGTGGCCCCTTCTAAAGGTAGGACACCTTAAGTCTTTTTGAATAGAAATTAAATTCCTCAGCTGGGTCAGACAACATTTTGGGTATAGCTGTGTCATGCAGATACCTGCACTAATATCTTTCTGTTTAATGACATAAGGCCTTGAGCTTATCTCTCTGACTAATCTTATCCTCTCAACACGCTCCTCTGATCCCACCATTAATCTTCATTCCTCGGCCTCCACTTTTCCTTCTTAAGGGGTTTCGTCCGTTAAAATGGCGATTCAAGAACGATGATTGATGAAAGGACAATTTTGGCTCCACCAAGACTCAGAACAGGGAAGCTTGGGTGAACGCCTGGGCTATGTCGGCTCGCTCCCAACAGACTGACCTTGCTACACTGCGAGGTTAATAATTATGACCTATCCGACAGAGCTATAATACTGCCAATACATTCAACAAATTTAATTCTCTATCCTTCAATCGCTGAAACAGGGGACACGTGGGCTTCCCGTCAGAGGTGAAGGGTGGCTATTGTTAAGGAGGTAGATACAGTTTCGTCAAAGACCAAGCTTGGTCAATCGCCATGTGGCACAGCAGTTATGTACTCCACCTATCAGCATTTATTATTGACTAATATTCAATAACCAATGCTACTACATCGCGTCTTCCACACTTATATGACCGAAGGAAGGCGACTCAACTCAAAGTCATATCTATCACACCTCGTGAGAGTTTCCTCGCGATTCTTTGCACATACAGCCACCGAGAAGGGAATCCAATGCAATATTCTCAAACTGGAGCTCATTTTACTCACAGTTTCAAGCTTCAGCACAGCCGCTCCGCCCATGCGCCCCTCGTTTTCGGCAATAGGTAGCCCAGGATCCATCCCTGGAACTGCAGCCCAGATGGGCGATGTACCCCAGCAACCCTGCTGGAGGGAGCTCAAGCGCTGCCACGCTGGACTCGGCAATTGATTCCCCTCTTGTACCTTTCACGGGCCCACTTGGTGGCTATTCATCCCTACATAAGGACGCGAACACAGCAAGAAGGCCAATTGGCTCAACGATGTTGGTCACTACTGATGGCTTATAATTTAGAACAGTAAAGATAAGATACCTGTTGCCTGGCCTTGTATGATTTTTACGCAGCTTTATTTAATTTTAGACATTTACCAATTGTTATGCATGTATCACAGGGGTCTACTATGGAGAATTCCAAAAGGGAATATGTTCTCACCAGGTACAAAGAAATAAAAGATTCTCAATTTTAACTTGGCAAGGAATAATTCAAGGGCCTGGACAACAACCACCAAAGCGCGACCACTCTAACGGACTACTGGGCGATTTTCTTACTGATTATAGACTTGTGCGCCGAAATGTTACCTTAGCATAATGATTCACACAAGTACACGAAATTACTCTGCCATATTGAGGGCTCTGTAGGGCGCTCCCAACCTTTTTGACAAAGTAACCCGTTCGTATTCAATTTACATCCACTTTGTCGGGCGACGATGTGTCCTCCATAGTCCGTCTCAATCCACCGCTTCTTTTATGCGCATTACGAACAGGGCATCCATATCTTTCGGTCCAATCATCGGACCTTCCTTTCATAGAATGCGTGTTGCTTGTTCCTGTTTCACTGTCCAATGGCCGCGTCATCAGCCAAAAAACAAACTGGAGTGAAAAAAAAAATGGAAGGAAGAAAGAAAGCTGCATGCTGATATCATTGATCAATTGCAAAAGTACACTCTCCACAAAGATCGACATTAAGCTTTCCTATAATGCCCTTGTTAGCGTAGCAGGGCTTACGTCGCCCGTTCCAGATTAGAAAACCCCATCAAGATTGAGACGCCTTACTCCCACATTCCGGGGATTGCTTGTCAATGCTGGTACGCATTGGCCAATCAGCACCGACACATTTGTCGTCCCGGTCCCGTCACTAAGCCACCGCATGCACCTCCGTCAATTGGAACGTTATTCGTATGCCCTCTATTTGGAAAAGGCGATCAATCAGGGCCGCTACGCCGTGGTGTTTGTCTTGGCATTTGACGGAAGGCTGCATTGCCAAGTCGGCAGACATTCTTGGCGAGCCTGATGCTTGTAGCATTGCGCAATGAAGCCAACCCTGTTTTACGTGTTCGTCATTACATATCCATAGGAGGATTCTATTGTTAAGAAGAATATATAAAGCCTGTGGTATCTGTCCTGAATGAGATCTCATCCACAGCAGCATCACTCAGCATCATCTAGCAACTCAGTTCAACTTGCCCTTTCATTCTTTCCAGTACATAATCCTTCACCATGCGTTTTGGACATCTCATTGCGGGAGCTCTTGTAGCCTCTATCGCGTCCGCCCACCCAGGCCACGATCATCATCAAGAATTGGCTGAGCGCAATGCCGCCCTCGTACACTCCAAGAAGGATCTGAGCCACTGCGCTGAGAAGATTCGTGCTAGGGGCTTGGAGAAGCGCTCTGTTGAGCGCCGTTCCGCCTTGGCGAACCACCTTCGCAAGAGAGGCCACCTTCAGGGTATGAGACTCTATTGGCTATCTCTCGTGTAACTTGTTGCTAATTTATAATTAAGACCGTGACCTCAGCTCTCTTAACGCTTCCCACCACTCGAGCGCCAACTACACACTTGATACTCCCGAGTCTACCATCTTCGCAACCAACAACTCATGTGTTTTGTCGCCCGAGTCCATCGTTGGACCATACTGTAGGTATCATGGTTCCCCTTTGTTGATGTGTGCTAATTCTTTCGCTACGAAGATGTGTCCGGAGAATACGTCCGCAAGGACATTGTTGAGGATGAGCCTGGCACCGATCTGACCCTCGATTTCCAAATCCTTGATATGGATACTTGTGATCCCATCACTGGGGCATACCTTGAAATATGGCGTAAGTTCACATCAATAGTCGCCAGATGTCCGGGCACCTAACGACTTTGAACAGACTGCAACTCCACTGGTGTTTACTCTGGCGTTAGCTCTGGCGGCAACTACCAGAGTGCCCCAGAGAACCTCAACACTACTTTCTTGCGAGGCGCACAGCAGACCGACAATGATGGTGTTGCGCAATTCGAGACCCTTTTCCCCGGTCACTATGAGGGCCGTACCACACACATTCACGTGATTGTGCATCTCAACGCTACGCCGCTGGCCAATGGAACCATCAGGTCTACCACTGCTAGCCACATCGGCCAGATCTTCTTCGATCAGGACTTGATCACTGAAGTCGAGAAAAACAGCGTGTACAGCGTCAACACCCAGAGCGTCACTACCAATGCCGATGACACTATTCTAGCAGACATCGCCACCTCGAGCGATCCATTTGTCGAATACGTCCTGCTGGGAGAGACGGTGGACGAAGGTCTTCTTGGCTGGATGAGCTTCGGAGTCAATACCTCTTTGGTCAGCAACATCAGCGTAGCAGCTACCTACTATGAGTCTGGTGGTGAGGAGAACCCCAACTCGGATGGTGGCCTTGGCGACATGGGTGGTGTCGGTGGCCCCGGTGGCCCCGGTGCCTCCGGTTCTGCTGTGCTGCCAACCTCGACCCCTTCATCCTAGTTGGTTTGCGGTATGAGGGCATTCACGAATGTGGTAAAACGGGCAATCAGAGCATTCATGTCTAGACGAGAATAAAAAACATTGCGTCGCTTGCATAAAGAATACTCCTGCGTCGTCCAAGGGTTGAATATATTGAGCACAATTTGCATAGGTATTATAAAATGGATTTAGAAAACAATGGTATTTATTTTGCACACAGTAGGAAATTTCAAGTCTCTCGACGTTAGTGCTGAAGAACTGATCGGCGTTCTTCGTAACGGTCGAGGCTATCCAACCGCCACGGAAGTCATAGGCATCGTAGCTGGCCTAAATTGACAAAACCAGTCCACCGCAAGCTTGAATATGACTTTAGTCGTAGGAAAATCACACCCAATCCCAAATTTTACGTTTCCACCGCATTCTTTTGATCCGCTAGTACTGTGTTCGTATATAGTGACAATCACCGAGGCGTTCATACCGCTACCCGGGAGCAGGAAATCGTTGATAAACACAGACGCAAGGACGCATGAGTATTGAACCCGCTGATTGAACCTTGCATAATCTAGCTACGCGCCATGTCCTGGCTGAAATTGGTCTTTGTTGGAATTTAGTAGCAAAAGGCAAATTTGCTCATGTCAGGCAGATCTTTTCATCCTGGTCGACTGCACGCATCCACGACGTTCATCCCAAGTAAAATATCAAGCTAAAGCAGTCGTGAAACGGTTTTTACCAGGTTCTGTGCTAACCAACAGCCTGGAGGCCGGATAATCGGAACCGGGTCCGTGGTTTTGGCGTGGCGTGGGGTTTCGTCCTGTTGGTTGCTCGCTCTAAAGAGTGTTGTTGGTTGGCAGCGAAATTGGCCAGGACGTGACATCACACTCGCCTTTCCACATTCGGCGCGATGAAGAACGCGAAGGACGACATTCCCGAGTTCCCCACTTTGTCCCAACAAGTAAATTTCGGAATGCAGTCTCGCACTCGCTTCTCTTGACGGCGCGTACTGAACCAACAGTAGCATCACCAGCCACATGGATGGGTATCCCAGCATTGATTGGAAACGTGCTAGAATACTGAGTATCGAATACAGGGATAATGGTCGATGAGACCAAGATGGGAAATGAATGAAGGCTCAGCTGAAGTGGTCATGGGGCGTAACTCTTTGAGAAGACGTCAGTTCACGATGAACCAGCAGACAACGTCATAAAAAATGGACGAGTATTGGAAACTTCTTAAATGGGTTGGACCCTCTGGTCGAAATTCATCCTGCTCAGTATCAGCTCTTCAGAACAAACTGCATCAACAATTGTTGGCCATTATTTTCCACCCCCAGGAACTTTCTCCCAAAATACAAAAATGATCTTCACCTCAAAGCTTAGCCAATTAGCACTTGCTCTATCGAGCCTGCTAGCCGTGTCGGCTAGTGCATCACCCTCTTGCTGCCACGAGGGTACAACGCACAAGGTCAACTACCAGCAACTGGCAAAGAATTACATGGGCCTTTGGGGAGGCGACATGTCTTTGGTCGATTCAGTGATTCACCCCAATGTCACACTGACTGGTGATCGCCTTCCGTCCCCACAAGGAGGTAGCACACTTATCGAGATTACCAACCGGGAGCAATACATTGCCTTTATAGGGAAGTCGAGATCTGGTTGGAAAGAGTACAACTTTGACATTCTCCATCTGATTGCTGGCGACAATCAATTCGCGATCCGTTGGAAGATGAACGGCGTTACCAGTGCAAACATGACACTGCCTACGTAAGTTGATGTGACAAAGCTCTTTCATTTTGCTTTTTTTGATTCTAATATATTTGCCTCACAGAACACTCAGCCCGGGCTCTCCTGTGACTTACAACGGAACCGACATTGTCTTGCTTGATGAGTGCACTGGATTAGTTAAGGAGGTGCACATGTCTCAGGATTTCATCACCTTTTTCCATGCCTTGGGTTTGAAGGCGGTGAATGTCTGAGCTTTGATATTGGTTGTTAGCGCCTGTTTTTGAAACAGAATGTTGTACGAGTTTTGGCAGAAGGCAACTAAGTGTTGGATACACGGATGAAAGGGAAGAAATGTAACTCATAGACTGTACATACCCAAATTGAGTGAATATTTGATCGAGTCAATCCCGGGGTTTTCCGAGACTGTTTAATGTCTCTTTTCTCTTTGTCTTGCTTCTTGAGTTGTTGCTTATTGACATGTGCAACTTTGACTTGTCGCAGGCCCACTTGGCGAGAACCCAGCCAACTCACCCATTGGCGGATTGGATTTGAAACCTTGTGGCGAGTGATGGCGGTGGCTGAATTCTAGATAAGATGCAGGGCACTGACCCATGCGTGATCGTGCACTTGTGCCCAGCTTCGCTTGACTAAGAGCTAAGAAACTAGCTCACTCTGCTCTCCCTTCCACCGACCAGAATTTCGCGCTTGAGGCCAACTAGCCAGAGAGAATGACGAAGTTTCACATGTTAATGTTCTTTTGCATATGGTCAACCTTGAGGGAAAAAATATTGGCGACGTGTCACATAGTTTAACTTTGTCCGTTGTGCCTATTACCTCATCCACTCGTCCGTGGCGTTCTTGTGCAACGATCGTAGCCTGATGGCAAACTCGGCGTCATCGACTTGATGCTAGATGCACTCAAAATAAAAGGCGTCGATTTGTTTATTTAATGGGGCTCTGCCGTTCAACCACGATGGAGGCATGCTGCTCAGAGTCTATCCCCGTGGAGAGAGTAGCCAACTGCCAGAGCTGGTGCCGGCCCCACCGAGCTCGGAGATGAAAGTGGATATCATCCGAGGCAAAAAGTGAGAATGGGCGACGCGCGCAGCGAAGAGACGAGGCCGGTGCAATGGATGAGGTTGCCGGAGTTGAGGCCTGGGCAACTAAGACAGCAATTGGCGAGCTGGCACTAGTCTAGCGAACGAGTTAATGCATGACAGGCGCTGTGGAGGACGTATGATGGCCTCGATGTCCCGCGGACAAGTAGAGATGCCGAGGCACACTGGCATGTCGTCATAGTGTCAGATCCACATCGTGGAGACTTCTCCGATGTCGCCCAACCACTGAACCTCGGGGTACGCTAGCGTCCATCATGTGTCGCCAGCAACTGGTGGATGCGTATCCACCGGAATCTTATCGGACACTGGGGCCCTTCGCGTCTGATAACTAAAATAAATGGTCCAGCGCGTCGCAAATATGGGGTACGGAGTAGACACTGTCAATTGCGCCGGCAGGGAGACGACGACGACGAAGACGACTCCAGCAGCAACCATCACCACCCTCCAGACAAGATGCCCCCGCCGAATCCTGACTGGGTCAAGGCCCTGAAGCCCTCGGGCCCCCAGGGCTCAGAGCTCCTCGAGAAGGAGAGGGCCAAGTCGGACGTCAACGTCGACCAGCTCGCCAACTACCTGTTCACACCCGAGGTCCTCGAGCGCCGGGCCAAGATCCTCGAGATCCTCCAGGCCGACCCCGTCTTCGACAAGACCCAAGACTACTTCCGCGGCAGGACCGAGAGGCTCAAGGCCGCCCTCGCCAGGGGAAAGGCGCTGCAGCTGCTCCAGGTCAAGCACAACTGGACCCCCGAAGACTACCAGGATGCCAACGACCTCATCAGCGAGCCCACGCCCTACGGCCTCCACGCCTCCATGTTCCTCAAGACGCTGCAGGAGCAGGCCACCCCCGAGCAGCACAAGCTCTTCCTCGAGCCCGCCCAGCGCTACGAAATCATCGGCTGCTACGCGCAGACTGAGCTCGGCCACGGATCCAACGTGCGAGGCCTCGAGACGACCGCCACCTGGAACCCCGAAGACAAGACTTTCACACTACACTCCCCTCACCTGACGGCCTCCAAGTGGTGGATTGGCTCGCTGGGCAAGGCTGCCAACCATGCCGTCGTTGTCGCACAACTCATCCTCAACGGCAAGAAGCTCGGCCCTCACCCCTTCGTCGTCCAGGTCCGCGACCTCAAGACCCACGAGCCCATGCCCAACGTCCACGTCGGAGACATCGGTCCCAAGTTCGGCTACAACACCATGGACAATGGTTTCCTGCTGTTCAACCACGTCAAGGTCCCCCACATCAACATGCTGAGCCGCTTCTCCGGCGTCGACCCCGAGACCAGCAAGTACATCCGACCGGCTAACCCGGCTCTCGTCTACGGCACCTTGACCTTTATCCGATCGTCAATTGTCCTTTCGTCGGGATCCGTACTGGCCCGTGGCGCCACCATTGCCACCCGATACTGCGCCGTTCGTCGCCAGTTCCAGGACCGCGAGACTGCCGAGGGAGAGGTTGGCGAGAACCAGGTCCTCGACTACACAATGGTGCAGCACCGCATCCTGCCCCTGGTTGCGGCTTCTTACGCCCTGCACTTCACTGGCCGCGCCATGTTGAACCTCTACCAGGCCAACCAGAAGCGCATGGCTCAGGCCCGTCGTGGAAACGACGGTCAGCGCGGCCCCGGCCCCGAGGAGCTCAAGCCCAGCAGCGACCTCCTGGCCGACCTTCACGCCACTTCTTGCGCCCTGAAGGCTTTCGCTTCCACCACCGCTGCCGAGGGCCTTGAGGTCTGCCGCCGCGCTTGTGGTGGTCACGGATACTCGGCCTTCTCCGGAATTGGCAGCTGGTACGCCGACTACCTCCCCAACGTGACTTGGGAGGGTGACAACTACATGCTCACCCAGCAGGTCGCTCGCTACCTGCTCAAGTCTGCCCGCGCTGTCCTCGATGGCAAGGCCGCCGACAACACCGTCACCCGCATCTTCCAGCAGTTCATCCGACGACAGGATATCGGTGCTGCCTTTGACGTGCTTGACAACGACCAGGATCTCGTTGACGCCTTTGGCTGGCGAGTTGCCTTCTTGACCTTTGAGGCCCTGAAGCACAGAGATGAGGAGAAGCAGTCTTGGAACAGCTTGCTCATTGACTTCTGGCGTCTGTCTACCGCCTTTGCCCAGTACCTGGTTGTCAAGAACTTCCACGAGGCCCTCCTGGACAAGGACACCATTGCGTCGCTTGACGAGCCCACCCGAAAGCTCCTCCACAAGCTGTTCCAGCTCTTCGCCCTCCACCACCTCACCACCAACGCCTCCGAGTTCTTCACCAGCGCCGCCACCACCGTGCGCCAGATCCAGCTCTCCCGCACCAAGCGCACCCTCGCCCTCCTCGAGGAGATCCGACCCCACGCCGTGCGCCTCGTCGACGCCTGGAAGTTCCCCGACTGGCAGCTCGACAGCTCCCTGGGCCGCTACGACGGCAAGGTCTACGAGGACATGTTCCACCGCGCTTCCGAGGTGAACCCTCTGAACGACGTCATCATTGATCCCTACCCCTCGTCCCCCGTCTTGTTCCGGGACGTCAAACCAAAGCTGTAGACTTGTTAATGTTATTTTTGTGTAATTTGCACTTTTAGATGGATATATTTCTCTTGTATAGACAAAGACAGTAAGATATGAGTAGAGAGCTAGACCTGACCGAAATACACTTTTCGCTGCCCGTGGGGCTTAGAGAAAACGATTTCCCCAATTTTGACCGTGTGATGTGATTTCTGGCCCCCTTCAAAAATTGCACGGTTCCAATTCTCTTCCCCGAGACGCAACCGACGTCTCGGCTCATCAGAGTAGACCACAATGGTACCAGTCTTTCTCCATCAAGTCTACCGGCATCTCTGCTGTCTTTGTCTCTTTCGGCTGGTCGTTGCGTAATCCGGTATAAGTGACAAGTGTTGAGGCTTTATTTTCGTTCTTTTCGTGCTTTCCAGTGAAAATATTCTTGAGTAAACCAGAGCCACACTAGCGTTCGTGGGGCAACCCTCTCCGATACATTTTGCACGAAAGAGACCATCACATTCGACGCCCCCATTGCCGTAACACACTCGATTTTAGGCATCTTCCTTGCAATAGCCGTCAGCGCACTTGAGCCATCGGAAGTCGTTTCTCGTTCTCCTGGCACAGCCTGTAAAACAATCGCACCTCCCCCCGATCATATCGTGGCGAATACGACAATAGCCATCGATGCATTTGGGTAGAGCGGGACTGAACCATACTCCTCCATTCTCAAGCACTCCGCACTCAGAATCCTTGGCCCGCCGGAAACACTCGGTATTTGTGGTACAAGTCCCGCCAACTAGAGCGCTGAGGTTGCGAGCCGGCTCGCCCTTGTCAAGCGCATCCTCGAGCACGAAGAAGACAGAGCAGTGGGGTTTGACACCCTGGATTTTGTCGCAGCCAGCGGGGAAGTAAGGTTCTGTGGCATGTTCGGTTGTTTGGCACCGGGAGAACCCGACCAGTGCGGCGAGAATGGTGAGGTATTTGGCGTGCATTTTGAATACAGTGATGGGATTTTGGCAGGCTGGGGTACGCCGGGAAGCCGGGTTAAGTATCGGGTTGGATGCGATAGAGTTTTCTGTAAAGGTTGGCCGAAGACATCTCAAGTTTGTTTCGCCCAAGGTTACCTCAACTACCCATAGCTTAGGAAAAGTTACTTGCAAGGCTGCTTATGTTTAAACCTGGTTGTCCTGTAATTTTCAAGGTCCATAACCTTGTTGGACCCCCTATCCACTTTTTCCATTGACTAAAGAGAGGATATTCGCTCTGAATGATGAGTCGGAGATGCGGAAGGGAAATATGATTCGAAATGGCGTGGATACATTGACGAAGCAATGGTGTTTGAGAATATGTCTCCATTCACCAAAACTCAGGTTCTTTAGGATTGATAGGTCTACACAGAGATGCGAAGGGAACCCAAGCACCGTAGTGGTCATTCTATACTCAGTGTAGTATTCTCGACTAAGTCTATCAACGCTATGGGGTAGTGTCGAATGCCAACTGAAAATAGTGACAGCGGATATCTTAGAGATGCCTCTTTAAAGACCTCTATATCACCGTCCCCCGTTTCTCTATTTGAATTTTATATCTGTGGCCAAAGTCCACTTGTTCGCTCCCTGTGGAGCTTAGAGAGACCAGTCTTTCCCAGCCTTGATGCTGTTATGTGCCCTTCAGGCACCGGTGATTCACAAGTCGCACACGTTTCTAGTTTGCTTATCCAGTTCCGCACTCATCGATGTCTGGGAAGTTACAATATGTTTTCTTAACGACGCTTGCGACACCAATTCCCTTTGGGCTCGCCAATTTTTCAATAAGTTGGTGCTACCAGCCAAGTCTTTACCCACCTCCTTACTTTGTCTCCATCTATTTCGACCGGTTCTTAACAACCCGTGGCCGCGCATACTGGGATCCGTGACGTGACCCTGGCCCGTAAGCTTTGCGTATCAATATGCACCTCCATAGTGCACTGACATAACACTCCCTATCTCTAGGATGCTTCCCTGCATTGTCCTTGAACGCAGATAGGTTTTCGGTCGTTCAATGATGTCTCTTCGCAGCCTACAAAACAATCACATTTCCCTCCGACGAAGGGATGGATAGCGCGACAGTAGCCGTCAATGCAAATAGATGGCATCATAAACAGACCGCGTCGACTGAATTTCGCTAATTTGCAATCAGATCTCTTGACCTCAACGCGGCAATCGGCGTCTAGGGTACATTTCCCGCCGACTACAGCAGCTGCGTGCAAACCGTCCCGCGAATCGAAAACCGAGCAGTAAGGTTTGCTCTTGGGGGTTTTGTCGCAATCAGTAGCGAAGGAAAGTTTACTTTTGTCTCCCATCTATTGGCCTTGGGAGAAGCCGACAAGTGCAATGAGTGTAGTGAGGTAAATGGTTTGCATTTTGACGACAATGATGGGATGTTTGCTTTGAGTTGAAGACAGGAAATGAGGGGAAACACGAATAATGAATGATGGATTAGGGAAAGAGTGGTGAAATTATATGTCAGCCCGAAATGGTATTTGGAAGGATGCCTTTTGTCGCAAACGAGGACGTGATAAAGACTCGTTGGTATTTCTGGGAATGCGCTCATCTCGACTGGCAGCCGGCGGCCCGATAGCGAGAGGTTGTTGGGATTCCAACCAACCGGTTACAAAATATGACAATGTAAGCTAATGTGTCTCAGTCAAGTCCTGCATTTCCTCTTGCCACTTTATGCATGTCACAGGCGAGGACAGTCTCAGGCCCCATCGGTATACCTGAGACCTTTCACCATACCGATGTCTTGTAAGCTTGGTATATATTGAGAGATATAGCCTAGTATGTCTCACCTGGCCGCCTGCTTTTTCACCACAAAAGACGGCTCGGTCAACCATCGGCCCGATTTACCTGCTTTCAAATACGGAACCTGGCTAGTTAATCTATGCTCCCTCCAGTGGTCTCGGCAAGACTGATCAATCCTGATGGCCTCATTATGGGAAAGGCTCGAATCCGAGCTGGGAGTACTGCTTCACAAACTCCCCAAAGAGCTTGTTTAACCCTAGCGCATCCAGAGGGTCATTGTTGTCATCTTCATCCATGGCCATCAGCATGAAATGGATATCAAATGTCAGCGCCAGCAGGTATCCCAGAGACGCCTCTTCAAAGACCTGCTCCCCCGTATCCTTGTCTCCCGTAACCTCGTTCCACGTCTCGGCGTAAACTTGGCAAAAGTGTTTCTTCTCTTCATCTGTGTAAGGTCTGCAGTCGACAATCTTGTTCACCTCATCGACCCACTTGAACATCTTCTGGAACCAGTGGCCGCCAATGTCGAAGGCCCTGTAATTTCTAAAGACAAACTCAAAGTCGATGAGGGCGACCTTGCTCCCCCCTTCTTTAGGGCTGTTTCTGACAAGCACGTTACCAAACTGCACATCATGGATGCACCATCCTTCTTTGGCCCCGATTGACTTCATACGGTCGGCAACCCGTCCGAGTCTAGAGGCAAAATCATAGTCGACCAGTTCATCAACATCGACACCCCCTTCTCTCCCCAAGTTCTTGATCTTTTCCATCTTGTGGTACCTTTTTAGTCCATTTATGACGGCTTCGTAATACGAGTCCACTGAATTCTCTGTCAACCCCGTTTCTTTCATGGCGTGAAGCACAGCATGAGCTTTAGCAATGTCGGCCCGGATGTTTTCGTTTTCGACGTCCCCTGCCTCCAGGGTGCGACAGTCGATAAGTTCGTCAATTCTACCCCGTATGCCATCCTCCGTCTGGAAAAAGCCAATCATTCTAGGCCCATAGCCTGTCTCTCCGAATCGTTGGACTAGTTTAACCTCTGCATCTTTTGTCGGGACGAGATGTTTGAAGGCTTCAACGTCCGGTTGCTCTTCTTTGTGGAATTTGACAAAGACTTTGGAAGGTTCCGATTCTGATCTAATGGTGTGCTGGCTTGGTCGCTCAACAAAGCAGTGTGCATCTGTGTGTCCGACATCATGTCTTGTAATCAGGGTTTCTGGATTAACGGTTGACCATCCTTCGAGAAAGGTGCTGATGATTTCTTTGAGAATGGAGTTCGTTGGCTGCCCGTCCTTTGGAAAGGACACCGGGACTTGGATGCAAGCAGCCATGGCGCAAGAAACTATGAGAATAAAAAAGCTTAGCAAGGCGTTAATGAGAGCTAGGAACTTGATTCGGGTTCGTACATGGTTATTCTTAAGGATGGATAATCGAGCTACGGGCCTTCTTCAAGTAAGTTAATGTTCAAGATATATCCAAATTATGGTTCCTGTGAGTCACGTTTGCTTATTAGTCTGTGGCTTATAAGTGGTGAGTCAGTAACACTTACTAAGATGACGAGGAGACGTGAGAACAAAACTGGGTCTAACCTGAGACTTTTCCACAACCACAAAAGAAGAACTGTCTTAAGATCCTATCTATGGCTTATTTTCTGATGATCTCCACAGTGGGTTCTTCAGTACAATTGCCAAGGACTTTGGGGACTGCATAGAGTTGATTGCAGTTTGTGGAAAGCTCCCTTCCAACCCCCGCATGGAGGGAGGGGTTAATGGATGCGGGGCCGACTAGCCGCCCACTAAGCCAGTTGCGTGCCCAGACGGAACTGTGCCTGAGATGAAGAGAACGGTGCGGTTCAATCCCTGAATGCCTGTAAGCCTGCATCATGTTGGGCACTGCGCCGCGGGGTCATTGTGTGGGCCGACCAGGCCTCACCAGCCTCTTGCATGTAAGGAAGCGCTATGTTGCCAAGTCGCCCCGAAACACCATTTACGTAAACACCCGGTAAGGCTGATAAGACCACCTTGACCAAACAACGCCCCATCGTCCCTTTTTTTTCTGACATCATCTCATCGTTTCCAACGCAATCGCCTACTATCCGCAAAATGCGTCTCCTGCATACGACTGAACTCAATGTTACAGAAGTCAAGAGGCACACCCCATATGCAATTCTCTCTCACACGTGGGAGAAGGACGAAGTCACCTTCCAGGATATTGAGGGCCCCGATGCAGCGCAGAAGGATGGGTATAAAAAGGTAGCAGGAACATGCGCCATTGCCGCTGCCAATGGCTTTGAATTCGTGTGGATTGACACTTGCTGCATTGACAAGACGAGCAGTACAGAGCTCTCTGAAGCCATCAATTCCATGTACAGGTGGTACCAAGAAGCTGAGGTGTGTTATGTGCATCTCGCCGATGTCCCAGATTGCGAATTCTCGCAAAGTAGATGGTTTACCAGAGGATGGACCCTGCAAGAGCTCATCGCTCCGTCAACGGTTATATTTTTCGACAAACACTGGGACATGATAGGCACCAAGTCAGATTTAACGAAATTCATTTCTGATCGGACGCGAATTCCTGCTAGTATTCTCCTCAGAGGTGATATTTGGAGTGCTACCATCGCCCAGAGGATGTCTTGGGCCTCAGAGAGGGAGACGACAAGAATTGAGGACATGGCATATTGTTTGATGGGTATATTTGACGTCTATATGCCCATGATATACGGAGAGGGCGACAAGGCATTCATCAGACTCCAGCAGGAAATCATGAAAACATCTGATGATTTCAGCATATTTGCCTGGCAATCAGAGGAGGATCATGGCGGTCTTCTTGCCACTTCGCCGGCCGCATTTAAAATGTCAAACAACATCGTGCGCTTACAGGACTCTCACACATTTAATAGTTTTATATCTGTCGACAACCAAGGAATCCATCTGAAACTTAGGTTTTCTCCTCAAAGTCCTTCACGGTCTCTAGGCCTAGCCGCACTCAACTGCTCTGAGGCTGGTGATTTTCAGAAGCCAATAGCGATTTGCCTTGAAGCCACAGATGAGACGCAACATTTCTTTACAAGAGTCCAGAGCCACGTGTTGCACCATCTGGACGATTCCGACTGTCCCGAGATTACCTTGTGTGTTCGGCAACCCCACACGGTTCGCAGGAACGCCTCAAAAGAGGCGGCAAACATACAAGAAAATCCTATGGAAGCAATATCGCTATGCTATGCTGCTAAAAACGGACACGAAACAATGTTGAAAGAGATATTAAGGTCCAGTATGGATCAGGTCAACTGGCAAAACTCGCAGGGCGAGACAGCACTAGCTCTGGCAGCAAAGGGAATGCACGAGGCAGCTTTCAGGTTACTCCTAGAATGCAGGAATATTAAGCCAGATCTGGGGGACAACGTTGGAAATACACCGCTATCGTTCGCGGCCGCTGCAGGACACGAGAGAATGATTAGGCTTCTATTAGATCGTGGTGGTGTGCGACTCAATGCCAGGAACGAAAATGGACATACCCCACTATGGGTTGCAGCAGAAAGAGGCAACCAGGAGGCGGTAAAGATTCTGCTGAGACAAGAAAAGATTGCTGTAAACCCAACAGACGATAAAGGCTGGACGCCGCTTGGGGTAGCGGCATGGCGCGGGCATGAGGCGGTAGTCAAACTGCTTCTGCAGCAAAGGGATACAGAAATCGACACCAAGAATATGAATGAGCAGACACCTCTATGGGCAGCGGCAAGTGAGGGACATGACCAGGTGGTCAAACTATTGTTGGACCACGGTAATGTCAACATCAATGCAGCGGATTCGCGCGGGAAGACGCCGCTCTGGATAGCGGTGAAGAATGGACACAACGCAACGGTCAAGATTTTATTGAATTATGCAGATGTAGACGTAAACGCGTCGAATCTGGACAAGCAATCGCCCCTTTGGGCAGCTGCAAATCTGGGAAATAAAGTGGTGGTCAAGCTCTTGCTAGATCATGAAAATATAGATGCCAACAAGGGGGACGGCTACAAGCGGAGCCCTTTACGAATGGCAGCAGTGAGAGGAGATGAGGAGATGGTAAGGATACTGCTGGCTTGCAGCGCCGTCGAAGTCGGCCTACCGGACATATATGGATACACGCCGAAGCGCATGGCGCAAAGCTCGGGCTACCCACAGATTGCCAGTATGCTGGGGGACAGAGGTTATATAAAGCGTTTAAGAAAGGGTGAAAATGTGTACGAGATCATGAAATGGGTATAGCCTGAGCGGTCTATCCGCTTTTGAGTCAATTGAGCGTCAAGATGGAGGCTTACTTGGGTTTCGGCAGAACAATTCCGGTGCCATGAGTTATCAATCCCCCCAAAAAGAAGAAATAACAACACAGACACGGCTACAGATACGCAAGAGCTGTGGAAACTTCGCCTGACGCGAGTCATCTTTTGTTTGTGCAGTCATTACTCAGCAACACTGGAAATATGGGCAACTGCCAACTGGTGCCAGTCGGCGCCAGCAGATACCAGAGCAACGAAAATAAGCGACGTGCTTTGTTTGTTTTCTTTCGCGCCCTGGCTATTGGGATAATTCTTTCGGGAGTCTCTGTTCTCACGGCCGGACGCAGTCACTCGCGGAACCAGACGAGATGCTCTCATCAGCGCCGAATCGCTAGTGTGACATGCGCGCTGGTTGGAGCAAGTGAGCGAACATACCTGATGGCGTACATCACCTTTGCCACTGTAGCTTCGTATGAAGAATAAATGATGGTGTTGATGAGATACCAAACCGATTTCTCATTGCATCACATCATTTGATTCTCAGGTATTCCTCTACGTGTGCAATACAGTGAATTGTTTTATGCGTCCTCCTTTCTCCCGGCCCAAGGTGCCACTGTCACTGAGGTGGATCGTCCATGCCACCTAGTGAGTTGTCCTTTTCCCCTTTCTTCAACTCAATAAGAGCCATACCATTCCTCCAGAAGATCCATAACCTCTTGCACGTTGCATCCGGAGAGCGACGACGATGATGCTGGAGATTGTTAGCTTGGTTGCCTGAAAGTATGAGAGAGGGAGGAATGACTTGCGCCAATCAGGGGGGCAGAGTTTCGAAAATTCTTCTGGCGTCATGGTTGCCTTCTGCCTCCAGACTCTCTGCTCGATTTGACGAAAAAGCTTCTCACGATCCGGGTTGGAATAGTCAATAGGGTTTTCAACATTGCCTGACGCAATATTGGAGACAGGTGAAGCGGAAGCTGGGAGCGCGACGAGACCAGGGCCGGTGTTGGAGTTGAATACCGGAGAAATAATATCGGAAGCGGTGGAGACGGCACTGGAAGCTTTAGGAGCATCTGAAGTGGAGGCTCTAGTGGGCTCCAAGCTGGATTTGCGGCTGGAGGTTGATGGCTTTCGCGTGCTGGGGGAGGGGGTGATGGCGGATGCATAAGGGGGTGACACTTGAGAACCATCGTATCGAGACGAGGGGAAAGATGGCTTATTCTCTTCGGCACTATCCAAGGTATCTTGAGAGGAAAAACGGAGAGGAAATTGAGGGTTAATCTCGGGGGGTGGGTTCACTGCTTCGGCATTGTTGCACGAAGCAGATGCTTCGCGCGGTCGCGGCTGATTTGAAGGCATGGTTGACTGGAGCACTTTCGGGTTAGCGAGGGAGGGGCGAATCATTATGATCCATGTGATGAGACGTACGGAATGGGATTTGACGCGATGAAGACGATGGGGAGGTGGTGATGTGACAGGACCAAAAGTTTGGCTGAGGGGGCTGGTAGCAGGGAGATATTTTACAGCAGACGGAGAAAGCCCCCACCACCTAGAAACCTGACGTTGCAAACAACTACAAGGCCGTGAAAGGGTCACTGCTGGACACCGTGCGGTACAAACGGCTCTTTGCTCTCTTTGTCAAGGACTCAGCCGCCAATTGACGATGACGCTACCCATTTAGTCGAGAGAGGCCATGATGGAACGAACCAGCCAGAGCCCACCAGAAGATCCATGCACCAGCCCTTGAAAGGCTGATGGAATTTTAGAGGCAGCGCCTCTGCAGCCTTGTGTCGAGTTCTAAAAGCCAGTAGCGGCTATTAGGAAAAGCGGTGGCACCCCATTAAAATAAACAAAGAAACAGTGTTTGCACATTTGAACCGGATCCCATTCTGCACCGTGCTGGATGCTAGATTCTTTGGCCATTCGACCTAGGCAGATATTTAATGCACCCTGTTGACCTGCATGTTGACCGACCACCAAGAATCGGAAGTTCACACACCACCAGGGCAGCAGCGATGATGCCCCTGCTCCTAAGGACATGTGCGCTAATAGTCGTTTCCAAAAAGCCGTCTTCGGCTTGCTGGTAGCTTGATCCTGCCTGCAAATGAGTCCCAGAGCCTACACGAAGCCAGACCAAGCCGCAATGTCCATCAGGCGGTAGACAAGATGACAACAGAGAATTTGCGAAGGTGGAACGCATTTCGTATCATTCTCTTCCATATGATCCCCGTGCAACACCAGTAACGCTTCTCTTCCCTGTCGTCTCGTCTCTATCGTTGCGACTTCCTGATCCAATATATCGCAGGATTCGACAGTCACGCAAAAGAACCCTTATAAACATCGAGCAAGTGTGTCAAGGTATTTCGGAGGGAGTGAAATGTTAATCCAGCTTGAGCGCGGATGCTTTCAGTCAGGTCCTAGGTGACGATGCCCTGTCTCTATTGAGCCCTCTGCGACTGCATGCACTCTGATGTGTGTTGGACGTGCAATCTCCTAACGAATAGCAGCGAACCTTAATTTATCGTTTCAGCAATGGGACTGGCTTGGCTTGTGAAGACTCACGACTTCATGCAGCTTTCCGTTGCCTATGCTTAATTGTGAGTGGAATAGACTCGTTCACGTGCCACGGATCCGCTAGAGCTCAGCTGTAGCCTGTTCGTCTTGGCACACTTGGTGAGAACCCACACTTACCGTCTTGGGGCATCAGCTCCCGACATCATCCCCGGATGGAGATCATCGTTTCTCTAGGCCACACACTAATTATCAGCCTGTCTTTCAACCTAGTTATCCAGCCCGTGTTGTCACGTGGGTTTATGCCCATCGTGTCAGCTTCGGTGTGTGATTTCAACTTTTTTTGCAATTTAAAACCACCCGTCTTCACGGCCCAGGTCCAGTTTGCGACCGGAACTTTTCCATTTTTAGCCTAGAGACACTCGTCACAGCTTGTGAATCAACCCGAGAATCCTTGCCCAAAGAGGGATAAGCCCTCTTCATCGTAATATTCGCATGTTTATTCGATCAAGCCTTCACGAACCCGGACAGGGCCTAAGCGGAATTAGGCTTGTGGATCGCAGCCATCGACACCAGAGCTGAACCCGTTTTGGCTTCGTAGAGTTTTTCCATCCCCACCCATTCGTGTTCCTGTTTTCATCTGCGCTCAATCAGAGCCTCTGCCTGCTTTGCTCTCTTTGCTTTTTCTTCCTAGCAGACCTGTGCCCAGATCTTGGAGTCCAATGCTATCTTGACATGAATCTTGGCTTGCTCTAGCGTCTTACCCTGCGTCATCCGGTGGCGCTAACCACCGCTTGTGTCACCCCCGATGAGCCTATTGACGCTGACACTCGGAGGGCACGTGTTCGCTGAGGTCCGTGCCGATCTTAGCGTGGCTTTAAAGTCTCAGGTCACTCCTTAAACAGACCAGGGAAGCCCGCAGGTTCCAAATCTTAGCCAGGGAATATCCAGAGTACTTTGCGATTGTTAGTGCAACAAGTTTACGATAGCCTTTGCCTCCACCTTCAGCGTTTGGCATTGAGGCAAAAAATTCGCTCATTGATGAGGAGGAGACGCGGTGGGGCGACCAAATTACGGCTACTTAATGCCATAGCTAAAGTGAAGAGGCCTCACTCACCTCTTGTTTTCATCCTACACTCGACAGCCTATCCCGTTCGTCTCTCCCGCCGTTCCCAGTTCCGCGTTGGCACAAACCTTCACCATGTGGCGGCCTCCCATAAACTTCATCACCCTGCATTGTACGTTTTACCGCCTCTGCATGAGCGGAGAACAGCGCGGTGTTGACATTTTGAAACTTGTATCTAGATGCATGGATTATATTCATGAGCATTTTGGCCATCCCAAGCCTCCTCCCCGAGGGGAACATGAGGGCCGTAGATGCGTACTTCTTCGGAGCCAGCGCCTGCACTGAATCTGGCCTAAACACGTACGCGTTTTCCCCCTCGCGCAATACGCCGTATTGACATTTGCTAACCAAAAATAACGTCTATAGCGTAGACGTCAAGGAGTTAAAAACTTACCAGCAGCTGTACATCTACTTCATCCCCATGTTCACCAACATGGGCTTCATCAACGCGTTTGTTGTGCTCGTTCGCCTCATTTGGTTCAAGAAGCACTTGCAGAAGAAAGGTCAGCGTGTCCATACCCCCCTCGTCCAAATAGACCTTGTGTGCTGATGAAGAAATGGGGCCAGGGGCCGAAATCCTCAGCCGTCGGGAGCGGCAAGAGACGAACCCAAACCACCAACCCGATGTTGAAGCTCTGCGTCCTAGGACCGCACGCAATGATGAGAATGAAGACAATGACGATGCAACCGTTGAGGCTCATACCACGGGTTATGACGCCAGCCAGAACACTGAGACCAATGATGCGCCCAAGAAATCTGGCTCTCACATTGTCTTCGACCCTTCCATCGACCGGCATCCACGAAAGGATGCCACGCTTCACATCCCTGGCCCGCGCGATCGTGAGAGAGGTAATTTGGCGCCTGATTTCTTTATGCGCTCGCACTAACTGGGTCCCATAGGCGCTCCTATTTGTGAGGTTGACGATGACGACTTGGAAAAGAAACCAGATGGTGAGTTGCATTTTCCCAGTTGCGCTCAGGTAGAGCTTGAGCTGAAACATCTAGACGCGAACATTGAGGAGTCATATGCTCCCGGCCCATCTTCAAACACGGTCCGACGCCGTCGCATTGAAGGATCGCAAATCCTGGCCGAGTCCCTGTCCATGGATCGCATCGCCACTGCCGCTTCGTCAGTCTTCGTCCTCGGTTCAAACGCGGAGCGAAAGCGATCTGCTTCCATCGTGTCGCATCAGTCGCGGTCCAGGCCCGCAACTGACGACCTCATCACCCTCTCCCTCTCGCGACATGCAACCGTCGGTCGCAATTCTCAATTCCGCGGCCTGACTGAGCTTGATCGCGAGAGACTAGGAGGAATTGAGTATCGCAGCTTGAAACTCCTTCTTAAAATCGTATTTGGTATGTCGGCACTGTCTGCTTCGCCCGAAAGCGCGTAGAAACTAACCCCCTGGATTAAAGGATACTTCTTTGGAATCCATCTGTTTGGTGCCATCGGGTTGATAGGCTGGATTCAATATGCCAATCCCAAATATAGAGACTACCTCGATTCGATTGCCCAGGACAAAAACTGGTGGTAAGTCTCCTCCCCATGCCTCGATCAGTGGGGTGTCTCATAATTGTGTACGCAGGGCCTTTTACTCTGCTCAAACCATGGTCGACAACTTGGGTTTCACTCTTACCCCAGATTCCATGATCTCTTTCCGCGACGCTGCTTGGCCAATGATCCTTCTCAGCTTCCTGGCCTTTGCTGGCAACACGTTATATCCCGTCTTCCTCCGCCTCGTTATTTGGACCATGTCCAAACTGGCACCCAAGAACTCCTCGATCCAGGAACCACTTTCATTCCTTTTGAATCACCCCCGCCGATGCTATACTCTGCTCTTTCCCAGTCGACCAACTTGGATCTTGTTTGGGATCATCTTTACTCTCAATTTTATCGACGTCCTCCTCATCCTCCTTTTGGACTTGCACAATCCCGAAGTTTCGTCTTTGCCAGTTGGCAGCCGAATTCTGGCCTCAATCTTCCAGGCTGCTTCTGCCCGTCATACGGGAACCGCAACCTTCAACTTGGCCAATGTCAACCCTGCAGTCCAGTTCAGCTTGCTCATCATGATGTACATTTCCATTTTCCCCATTGCCGTCAGCATTCGTGCATCGAATACCTACGAGGAGAAGTCTCTGGGGATTTACGAGAGGGAAGTTTCGCTGAATGAGGAAAAGGGCTCGTCCTACCTCCTCACCCATATGCGAAATCAGCTGAGCTTTGACTTGTGGTACATCTTTCTTGGCACCTTTCTCATTTGCATTGCAGAGGCGGACCGAATTGAAGACACGTCTGACCCGGTATGTTCATCTTGGTTTCGAGGCTTTGTTTGGCGTTTTGAACTAACCAGTTGAAGGCGATTGCTGTTTTCCCTATCCTCTTTGAGTGTACATCAGCATAGTGAGTATTCTTGTCCATCGTTAAAATTGACATTACTAACCACATTTCCTTCAGTGCCAATGTCGGACTGAGTCTCGGTTATCCAACCCTGTCGACCTCGTTGGCTGGCGAGTTGACTACATTCAGTAAGCTCATTTTGTGTGCCGTGATGATCCGGGGCCGCCACCGAGGCTTGCCCTATGAATTGGATCGAGCCATCATGTTGCCAGACGAAAATGTCGTTGAGCAAGAGGATGGAGTTATCAACTGAGTGTTGATCAAACCGATCAAAATTCCTCTCGAACCTCTCGGAGAGAAAAATGACTCGATGAGTATCGCCGTCTAACTTACCCATCTCATCTAGCATTTTCCATTATCCTAACAAAACTTTTTCGACCCAAGTATCATATAGCCTTTAGAATAGCGCAGCATAGCTGCATCGAAAGTGTCATTGCCTGACGCTAAACTGAATTACCATGTTGATATTCCGAGTGCTTGAGACCAAACAGATCATGAAGTTGGTGATTTTCATTTCGTCGTCATTTATAAAATTCACAACATTTCGGAAAGCGCTTTCGATCTCAAACAACCAAGTTTGTCATTTCGGCAAAAAGGTGGAATAAAAAGAGTATTGCTTCTGTGTCTTTTATATTAATTAATATCAGATCAAAGAGGCCTCCTGGGTAGGGTCAAAATTGCGGCCAGCTTCTGGTAGTTCGTCATTACTGGGCGGTGCGACAGACTAATCCAACTCATCACAAGAAACGTTCTTGTGTCGATCCTGACTTATACACTACTAGCATTTCCCTCCTGCTGCCACCGTCATAAGATGTATTGTTTTATTTGGTCGCACGGCCGCCAATTGATGCTTCTTCGTCGTAAGTTTCTGGAATAGGCTGCAACACTGCCGGTGGAGGGCGGGTCGGATGCGAGATGGTGACAGAGTTTTGAGCTGGTGGTGAATTGGCTACCCCATTTTCTGGGGTGCCTCGGGCAAACTGTCCCATGCATTAGGCTCTCGAATGAATTATGCAGTTATGCTCACTTAACTATAAACCTTGGGATCAGCCGCATGTTGCGGACTGATTTTGCCTGTGGGCCATGGGGGAAGCCGCAGAATCTGTTTGATGGGGGCTTTGGGGAAACGTCACTTCGACTGCGGGTGGCTAAAGTTTAGCAAGACGCATCCTGACGATTTAGAATTAAAACAAGACACGAACCATAAAGGACAAGTGGCTGATCGTTTCAGCAGCCACGGATCAATACACCCTGTGTGGAATTTGTGGCCGCAAGGCAGTTGTCGCAGGATGGCACCATATTGGAAGCTGTCTGTACATACGCTGCAAGATTGATCGTCCTCTGTCGGTTCGGCATCATGCAACGATGGAGTCAAAAATCCTTGTCGGGGGGGAGAAATGCCATGTCTGAATGTGGACATGCTTTGTAGGGCCTCGGGGCGTAAAACGTTGGAGGGTATTTTCGCAGTTTGCTGAGTGGGTGGAACGAGACAACGCAGTAAGCGATGCTTCGTCATATAAAAAGTAAAAATAAGCACGAACACTAGCCCGATCCCCAATCCCGCTGATAATACATTGGAGTTGCCATGAGTAGACTTTGCGGTGGCAGGTGTTGCACGAATGACCCGAAGGAATCTTGGCATGTCCATTCCAGGTTAACGATTTAGAGAGAGATGAATGAGTAATCAGGTATGCGAAGAATTAATTTTAAAGCAGGAGATGGGATAAATACGAAGTCGGGGAGCGACAACTTTAATAGACTGGTGGGTAGGCACCGGCGGTCGGCAGATGCTTCGCCCGCACTAATTTGCAGTGTCACCGCCCGTCTCTATAGTAGCTGAGGGATTTTTCTCTTTGGTTCGCTTAGTGCCTGTAAGCAAGCAAATGCATTCCTCAACTAAGTTGCAACGGTCGCGGATCAGCTGTCTGTGCCCTCGGCAGGTTCTGTAACAGCTATTCCGAGTACAACTACTTGGCGCATCAAGCAACTAGAGAGTCATTCAAAAGTACCAATTACCTCTTAGGGTGTACGAATGTCTTAGTGACGGCATTTTGCGGGTTAATTTATTGTCAATTTGGTCATGTTACAAGCCCTTAAACGTATGGCCATCTCGTATTATCACGGCAAGAAGTGATGCCTGCCACTCACACCAAACTTGCAATTTGTTGCTTAATTTTCAATTTCCCCCCGTTTTTCTCCTACGAAAAAACGAAAAAAATTCCAATTAAAATAGCTATACTAAATGTCTTTGATAAAGCCTACTTCGACCACTTTGTCCGCATCAATGTCGAGATCAGCCAGTTTGGTGCGAGAATTCTCTCGGATCCAAAGGAAAATCCACAAGAGAAAGCCTCTGACATATGCCCAGGGAGATCGAATTCCAGACGTCGTTCTTCGAATTTTCATGGTTTCCTTTCCAAAGATATAAACCATTCGAGAGTCATATGCAGAACGCAAGTTATCCAATTCAGCGTCAATAACGTCAACCCGACGTCCGCTCGCAACTGCCAGTTCTATCTGGCCCAGAATTTCGCGCGCAAGACCGGGAGATAACACATTATCCATGTAGCCATGTCGAATTGTGACGCTGTAGCATGCGTCTAGCCCACTAATACGAGTGACAATGTATCGTTCAGAGAGGGCTACTGAGGGCACTGGGAGAGGCCTCATATTGAACAGTACAATGATTGCTGGTCTGGCGGCAAATTTGATGACAAATTCTGCAAAAGAAGGCGGTAGTGTCGCCGGATCCCCAGACTTGTCAAAGAATATGCCTATGCCAGGCACGGTGGAAACCGGCAATCCACCGAATGCCGGGCTCAAGGAGACAGCCGAATGGCCCCCTGTGGAAGCCGCCTTCTCAGTGTCAAACAGTGATTCAACCGAAAGCTGGTCTTCCGACTCGGATTTCCACTGGCACTCCTTTCCAAAGCGCCAAAGGGTAAAGATTGAGGAAAGAATGAATGCAAGCAAGAGGGTGAACCAGGCACCATCTGGGACCTTTTCGTATACAGAGGACAGAAAAGCTCCATCGAGGCATGCAAATATGAGCCAGATGGGCAGCACAATGTACGCTGGGAACCTCCAGACGAGGATTGCTACGAGTGCCACCATGCAAGTAGTAACTGGAGGAAAAGGTAAGCATGTGTTCATAGTTGTGGTGCTAGAAAATACATACTAAATGTGACGGTGATTACGCAAACACCATAGGCGTTGCCTAAAGAGGTGGTCTAAACGGTTGTTAGCTTACATCTCGCGACAACGTCAATTTAATGAGGTTTGACGCACATTGTTATACACTGCTGTGACAATGACGGTGCCAATCATCAAGAGCCAATTAGCCATGGGCATGTAAACCTGCTCATGGAACGTCTTGCTAGTATGAACAACTTTGATATGAGGAAAGTATGAGAGTCTCATGATTTGAATCAAGAGCTGAAAGGTCGACGTAATCATCGCCTGGGACGCGACGATTGCTGCCAGCACAGCAATAACCATGCTGAAGTAAAAGCTTCCTGGTGGGACTGTCTTGAAGAATGGGTTTGTATACGCTGTTCCAGACTCATCCCGTGATATATACGCTGCCTGTCCGATGTATGCTACCAGCAAGCACGGGTAGGCCATACAGAGCCACGAGATCTGCACCGCGCGCTTGCTGAATGCACCAATGTCTGCAAACAGGGCTTCAACGCCAGTGAAGGCTAAAAGTAGCCCGCCGAGTGACTTCCATCCGTCATGCCCGTTGCGCACAAGATATGCGAATGCATAATGAGGACTGAAAGCCTTGAGCACTGTATAGTCGTGAACGGCAAGGTTATAGATTCCAGAGCAAAAGTTGAAAAGAAACCAAACCGTGACAACAGGCGCAAAGGTTGTTCCAATCTTTGATGTTCCAAATGGTTGGATGCAAAATAGAGCCACCAGGATCGCGCATGATATGCCAACAATAGCAGATGTTCCCAGGTCAGGGTTGGCAACCTTGATGCCCTGGATAGCTCCCAAGACAGACTGGGCTGGTGTCAGAACACCATCAGCCATGACCATGGAAACACCCAACACGCCAATAAACTGGAGGAGAAATTGGGAAATCTTGGAGCGCTCAAGAAATTCTCTGAGGCTCTTGCCACCAGTTTTGAGGTCATTTGTTAGGTATCTTTGAATCGGAATTCCAGAAATCTCTCTTGGGTTGCGGCGAGCAATATGGGTGTATCGGGACAGGAGACTGTACAAAGCAAAGGTGCCTCCTTGCCCATCGTCATCAGCGCTCAGTACGACGAAACAATACTTGACGGTGACAATTAGAGTAAGTGACCAAATGATGATCGAGAGGGCGCCGACGAGATCCTCCCAGGAAGGCTGAGAGGAAAAGGTGGATGAGTAGACGTAAAGGGGCGAGGTGCCAATGTCTCCATAAATGACACCAGTCGCCTGGAAACTGAGCCACAAAAGCACAACACCACTGTAAGTCTTTCGAATGGTCAGTTTTCATAAGTACTTCTTGTGGGTAGTGAAAATCATACCTGCTTTCGGGAGCCCTGCAAATCTTGCTCTGCAATAACCCTAGCCTTTTCTTCATCGTCGATGCTAGCAAGTCTTTCAGAAGAAGTAGCTACTGCGCTTGAGACACCGCCTTTGCGACCTTCTGTCAGATAAGTGACCTTTCGGTCGTCCCCTTCAACGGCTGGCTCGTCAGATTCTTGCTGAGCCATGGTCACGGGAGGTAATAGTGAAAGAGCAATATCGATGTGAGTGGTAACAAGGAGATCAAGACCGCCCGTATCCAAACAGGAACCAGACAGCTTAGACGAAGAGGGGAGAAAATGAGGAGACAAGCCGGATGCCACGCAATGGTGCGTCCAGTGCTGAGATTTAAGCCGCCGGAGAGGCTGTGCCTAGATCATCGTACGCCATCTCGGCGAACTACACTAACTCGCATGTGCTACGATAATTACCCCCCGATGACGAGGTCTAAGTCGATTTTGGAAATACGATTGCACTCAAGACATGTGTATCTCTCTACATCGTTTAGTCACAGTAATTCTTATCTCGGGCGTCTCCCATAGCTGTACTACGAGACAACGGCCATGACACTGGACCATGGTCGTATTTGCTACACTCGGAACGTGGCTATCCATTGGACGGCAGAAATCCCTCATAGATCCGGAGCTCAGCACTGCTTCCAGGCGTCCAATTTCTAGCGGGTAGCGAAATTTTTCGATACAATGTTGTTTGAGACAAACAGCAAGAAGACTGATGTACCTGAAAAGCCAAAAAGTCGGGGGAGACACAAAGGCTAGCTGCGGACGCACGCTAGTTGCGGGCGCAACTGTGGGGAAACCGGCTGTCAACTCAAATCCAGATTCGACGAGAGCAACCGAAGCGCCGGAAATCAGTAAGGATTGGGCAGACGAACGTGCCTCTTCTCATTTTGAGGGTGGAGTAGCGCTGACCAAGGAGAAAAATGCCTCAAGGGAACGGAAATGTGCCCAGTACGATCTAGGTCGACGGGGGGGACAATTGACAAAAGTTCTGGTGCGAATTTCGCCTGGATCAGCAGGGACCTGATGTTCGTTCTGGCGCTCCATCGCATACCCGCCTCTTGGCATCGATGCTTAATTGCCATCAACCACTCACAACCGGTACATGCCATCGGCAAATTTAGTGCGCCAACCTTGACACTCCACTGTAGCTTAGCTTGTGATCCGACCCCACACACTCGACTGTTAACATTTCAGCCTCAACGAACACACCATTTCTGGTGGCCTGTACCCGCATCCTGTGGCTCGGGGAGTTTGTGGTACATATACGAGTAGTAGGGGTACCGTGAGGGGTAGGAGGCCTCCCTTTGACTTTGTGTGGCTGGTGTTTGGGCGGCCAGGACACGTCAGCAGAGATGGAACGTCAAGGAGAATACGATGCCTACAAACTGCTCTCCGATTGACTCGGGGGTAGGAGCAAAAGTGAATGACAGTCCGAGCCCCTTATATGCAAGACTGTGATTCTGCTAGCCAAGCCACTTTTACCGAGCCCAAGCATTGAATGCAAAGAATAGCGACGTAATTGATCAAGCGGCTAAATGTGCGATGAAGATCCACCACCTTGGCTGCAGGGGTCAGCTTGCAATGTCAGCGTTAGGGTCTGTTCAACCATCAAATTACGGGGGGAAAATACTGGTAAATCATTGGATAGATATCATTTATTAAAGTAGATAGAAAACATTGTAACAAATTAGAGGCTATGTCCGCCTTGAAGTCTGCATAGCTCGTGACAGTCCGTGACGAGCGAGAAAAGGTTGGTGCCAAAGGATACTCGGAGCCAGGCCGCCCACAGCAGTGCCAGGCACCTCACCGGGTGAACCAGCCGGATTGATTACGAGGCAGCCAAAGTAATTGGCTCGGCCAAGACAAATCCGATTGGGTTCACCTGTTTGCGACGCTTCCGTGAATTCCAGTCTTGTTTGCCCCATTTCATCTTCTCCGGGTCTCTAACCAGTTTATCCATTATCTCCACCTGGCCCAGATTAGGGGCAATTCATTCTCGTAATCACAATTTATGTCGGCCGTTTGATATGCATCGGAAATACGATTATTACATCCAGCTAAGAGCATCCTTCCCAGGGACGCGTCGATAACACAAGCAAAGGCTGAGGATTCGAAGATACCAGTCTTGCAACCAGCCTCAGGCGTGCTTCTCCAAAATAGAACGATATGCTGTAAAGTAAGGCCATAGTAGCCATAATATAGAACACCTAATGGTCCTTGTGACGGCATTGATGTTTTCCAGGGTAGGTCCATGCATAAAATCATGGACATCCAGATCGCGGCGGCATAATTGTGACCAAGTGGGTCCTAGCGCGTTCCCTGACGTGTGCTGGGACAGTTCTTGGACCCTTCAGATCCCATGATCTACGCCACTAGCATCATTCATCGTGCGCCCTGGCCACAGAATCATGGGCCAATTCGTTGAGTCCACGCTCCCTCGCGTTCCGCTGACGGGCATGGTAATGGGTGTGGTCGTGGTTGTCGGCGTCGGTGTCGAGGAGGCCGCGGATGGGTTGTGCGGCGGCAATGCTAACCAGAGCAAAAAGAGTCGCGATGAATGAGGGACGCATTTTTAAATGATTGTAATTATTAATGAGAGTGGTGTTTTTTGGAGAATGAAAAATAGTTAAGGAGTGTATAAGTGAGAGGATTGAGATGGGGAAGAGACGTGATGCTGCAAAGGAATGGGCGGGGATTTATACAAGGCCTCAAGCCAGCGCATTCGCAGGGCAACACGTTATAAATAAAATGGCGCCGAGTCAAGTCACCGCAGATAGAAATAGCGTGTTGCAGAAAACTCGAGCGTGAGACCAAGCCGTGGCGCTGCGTGAGGCGACACTTAATCAACGGCGTCCAAACCGTTGCCCCAACCGTCGCCCCATCGCATTGGTCGCATTGACGGTAAACAATGGCGGGCGCAATAATCTCCGACCGTGCGGTGGCGGCTCTTGATACAGGAACCATCTCGGATAGCGCCACGGCGACTCCTGACCGTCACATTAAAGAGCGGCCAGAATAGGTCGTGCACGGATTCTACTACTCTGCTCCGTCCCTCGAAATCAACTCCTTCAGGCGCTTCCATGCGCCAATCTGGTTTAGTACATTTTAGAGAGCTTCAGGTACGCCGGCCGCAATGGAGATGCAGTCCTAGAACATGGCAAATTTCCACTTTCTGATCACAAGAACATCAATAGCTAGAAATTCCTAAATATAGTCAATTGAGTTGAATGTGGAGATGGGATCAGCCTGTTTATTCCGCTACCTTGCCCTCTTCGATGCAGGTAATAGAACACAATCAGGTGAAGCTATCCGTGAGTAGCATGGCCCATTCCTCTTTTGTCTTTTATAGAACTTCACTACTTCACTCTAGCCCATTTCATTCAACCCTAATATTTTTATGCTCCGTGTATTCTAATCTTCGGCGGGATCGATCTCATAGACGTCATCGATAATTAGTGAGTTGTGGAGAGCGATAGAACTTGCCCCAAACAGCCTCATTTGCTGTGCAATCTATCGGAACTGGACTAGCGTTCCATTCAATCGTAAATTTGGAGATCTCCTCGGGGCGGCGCGACGATTGCCTTTAACGCTCAGACATACACATTAGTGAGGC
This sequence comes from Calonectria naviculata, assembly GCA_003031705.1. Lineage (NCBI taxonomy): Eukaryota > Fungi > Ascomycota > Sordariomycetes > Hypocreales > Nectriaceae > Calonectria > Calonectria naviculata. Next base: position 23,100 of record NAGG01000179.1, on the reverse strand, counting down.
GCTCTCACCCGCGACTTGGATCAAAGCGGTACCGGCTCCAGTTTCTACCCCAACTGTTTTCTCCACTCTCCAGCAGCCCGAGCAACAAGAACCAATCCACGCCAATACGACTCTCGAAACGAAAAAAGATCCCCTCTTGGCGAAAACATCGTTGGAGCCTTGCTCCACAATCAACCCTCCCCTCGTACGAACAGGCCGAGGTTGTCGGATTCACTTATCCGCTGCTTTGAGGTTGTTGGGGTCATTTGAGCTCTCCGCTCCGAAATCGCAAAAATGGCGAGATTCTAGATCATCAAATAGTACAAAAATACATGAAGGTTTTCTTGTGATTTTGTTGCCTGCAATTGTATTAATTCCGGTTTGACATCTGCATACTTTTCCAATCACCACAAATAGACGTTTGAACGCTCGTTATCCAAGATGCCCGGAAAACTAGATGGCAAGGTCGCGCTCGTAACTGGTAAGATTTAGTAGCCATTTTCTTCCACATATTACTGACCCATTCGCTAGGTGGTGGTTCTGGCTTCGGTGCCGCCATCTCCACGCTATTTGCTGAGGAGGGCGCAAAGGTGTTCATTGGAGACATCAACTTGGAGGGTGCGCAATCAATTGCTGCAAAATATCCCGGTCAGGTTATCGCCGCCCAGCTGAATGTCACAAAGCGTCCAGATTGGGACGCTGCAGTGAACCAGATCAAGAGCACCTTTGGTCAGCTTGACATACTCGTCAACAACGCCGGAACAAGCTACAAGAACAAGCCTACGTTGGAAGTGATAGAGGAAGAGTACGATCGCACCTTTGACGTCAATTGCCGGGGAATCTTCCACTCCGTCCAAGCTGTATTCCCCACTTTCCTTGAAAGCAACAGCGGTGTCTGTCTCAACATCTCAAGCTGTGGTGCCGACAGACCACGCCAAGGTCTCGTGTGGTACAATGGAACCAAAGGAGCGGTATCAAATGTGACAAAGGGTCTTGCCTTGGAGTATGGAAAGAACAACATCCGAGTTAACAGCATTTGCCCGCTGCTGACTGGAACCGGACTGTATGTGCCCTGATAACCATGACGAAAAAGAACTTACTGACTCTTGACCAGGTTCGAGGCCTTTTCTGGCGTCCCAGACACTCCTGAGAACCGCCAAGCGTTTCTGTCGAACGTGCCGTTGGGTCGCCTGGGCGAGGTAAAGGATGTTGCAAAGGCAGCGGTGTTTCTGTGCTCTGACGACTCGGAGTTCATCACCGGTGTTAATCTCTCTGTGGATGGAGGTAGGAGTGTCTAGGGCGTTTTAACATATAGTCTAGCTGCATACCCTACGTTTATGCATTCTTATATGATGAGTAGGATAATTGAGTAATTATCTCCTAAATTTACCTTGCGCTTCGAGTATACCGCTACAGTTTCTTGGGTTGCATCATTCCGCTACACTCTATCTAGATAAGACATAAACTGCAGCTGCTCTCATGCTACATTGAGAGTAGCTTGACCAGGGAGGTCCCTGGGTTAGCCAATGGTCTCAAAGGTTTCAATCACTGCAACGCACACCAACTCCTTTAAGCCCTGCTCTGTAAGATGGACCGGGCCGTGAAATAAGTGTCGATCCCGATCGCTCTTTGAGCAGGGCGAGATCCATAAAATTTACTATGACTGCATCTTTTGAAGTGGAAGTCGTACCGTTATTCCCATGTTCTCCTTTCTTTTTCTTCCCTTGTTCCGCGCTGAAAAATTGCCATGACTCGAAGTATTAAGGTAAATTTGAAGTCATTAAGACGTTCTTGGATATCGTTTTTCTATATGGAGTGCATCATTGATTGTGGTTCGAACATAGTGGGTGCCCTGAGATTAAAAGAAAATGTAGAATTTCGTATCTAGGCTCCCGGTACGAGTATGTGACATAACGTTCGGCTAATTCTCTTTTGGTATTATTATAAATAGCAGCATTTGGGGCTAAGGATTACGAGGTGTTGAAGATAATGGTGCTTCTGTACCTACTATTCCTCACGTGCTGGTTGTGGCTGCGTACCACGCGCCTGGAATCCAAATAGCCTAAAGATCCACTGCCAGCACATCCCTATCAGATCATGCCATGTCATCGTAACAGATGTACACTAGAGGTACTCATCAAATAAGGTCAAGCGCAATCCTATCTGACATAATCAAGCAGTGATACGAGCGCCTGCGCCTGATCTCACCATCCATTTAAGCACTCCATCAATGACCTCTACATTTAGAACTCCTTTCATGGGATCGTAACGTAGTGCTTCAACATATTCAGAAACTTCGTATGGTCAGCCTGTCCAAAGGCCGCTGATCGCGTTATGGAGTCCTCCGCTTCGAGCCAGTATGGCTCCAACGATCGGGCAGCCAGGATCCGAACCGCTACGAGACCCCAGTCAACTGATGACTCGAAGGTCAGCAAAAGGTCGCAGTTACAAAATAAGACTGCCCAGCAAGAGAAATCCATGAAAAATTATATTACTTTCGGATTCACGATGCTTACAATCATCGTTTTGGGGGGATTAACGCTTGCAGGAATAACTCGCGAGATGCCTGATCCAGCTTTGAGATGGGCACCAAGGGAACCAATCTTCATGCTACCTACGCTGAAAATATTTCTTACGGCTGCGTGGCTGTTCTTCATTTCCTCCATGTCTATTGTCGTATACAATTCCAGCGAGTTGGCAGGCTCAAAACGAAATCCCCAAAGGCACCTAGAAAATGTCTACGGAGAGCCGATCCCACCCATGAGCTACGAATTATCCATGACTCTTCACCTTCTCATAACGACGGCGTTTTTATTTATCAGTCTTGTGTTCGTCGCATATTTTGGAATTCTAGGATGGATTGTGTTCGGCTTTACCTGTCTCGCGGGCATTACTGGAGTTGCGTTGCTTTGGGTAGAGCGCTGGTAAAGTCACCTCAACGCTGACATTGTCCAAGGTTGAGACTCACTAATACTTCTGCATAGGACCTATGTGATATCCCCCGACGTACAAATGGATTAAATACGTGGAGAGGAACGGAAAGAAAGATGTTTGGCGCCGCCCTCATCGACTCCAGACACACTTTGTCATTGGCCTTATTCTCTGGGCGTTATAGAAGGATTGATTCATTTCAAGGCTCTTAGTTCGTCAAAGGTGCTCTTAAGTCATGTATTTGAAGAATTATCTTAACAATTAAGCACGCAAGTTTGTTTACCTGCAAGGACCTCTATACAACTACAGGAATAGTCAAATCTTATTGGGAAATTAGCCACAAATATCTGTCATTGTTAGACTGTCCAATGCTTTTGAAATACAAGTGCATTTTTACACCATATTTAATTCACAAAATGGGGATGGAAATATTGAGTCTTGTCATAAATCAGAAATGTTTTATTTTTTGGTTGCTAAGCTAGAAAAGCTCCATCGCCAAAATGATCCAATCACATTCATCAGCTGAATACCAAACACTCGCCTGCTCATAAAAGACGAATTACTCAAGGAAATTAACCATTGCATCGCCCTAAAAGGCTACCGCAAGTGGCGTTCTGTTTTCAGATACCAAGCGCATGGCCCGCTTAGTTGACGGCGATGCGTCGGGACTCGTGCTTCTTGGCCTTGGGAACGACAACAGTCAGGATGCCGTCCTTGAAGTTGGCGGAGACGGCTTCCTGGTCAACTCGGGTAGGGAAGTTGAAGCTTCGGGAGAATTCGCCGACGGTTCGCTCGGAGAGCCAGTACTTGGCCTTGTCGGCCTTCTGGGCAGGCTGGGTCTCCTTGGCAACCTGAGCATCAGACGCCTCGGTCTTCTCCTTCTCGTTGGAGAGGGAGATGGCCTCGTCTTCGACGGTGGCTTTGTGAGAGGCATCCTTCTTTTCCTCTCCGCCCTCAGTGATGGCGCCACCCTTGGCAGCGTCCTCTAGGCCGGCGGGGGGAGTACCAGCGGTGTATGTGCGCTCAGTCCTGCCATGGATGACCATGGTCTGAGGCTCAGTGAATTCGATTTGGACATCCTCCTTGTTCAAGCCGGGGAACTCGCCGTGGAGCTCGTAGGCCTGCTCTGTCTCACGGACATCAAACTTGGGCTGCCAGTGGGAAACACCGGACTGACGCGAGTTTTGACGGGAGTAGTCGTCAAAGTCCTCGAGAAGGCGGAAGAGAGGGTTGAAGGAGGCGGTGTTGTCGTTCTGGCGGTGGAAGTGGTGTCGAGGGAAGAAAGCCATTTTGGATAGATGTGGTGTGTTTGGAATGATTGAGTGGTGAAGAATTGTTTGAGTATTGTTGAGAGTGTAGATTGCTTGATTGATTGTGTCTGATCTGATGAAGAAAATCGACAACTTCACGGATGAGAAGGATAGATTTATAGTTGGTTTGACAGATGGACAGCAACATCTATGATGCAATACATTACCTACGAATAACCCTCTACGAGCTTATTCCAGAAGTCTCGGCGGCCGATGCGACAGTATTCAGGTGCTGGGCTGATGCTGCTGGTGGGGCCTAGAAAATTGTGGAAGATTCCGGACCAGGGGAACCAGGGGGTGCTGGCTGTCAGACGACGACGCTTGAAGCGGCCAGTGGCCCAAAAAAAAGGCGGTCAGGAGATATTATTTCGTTCATATGGAAAGTAATTGGTTTATCCCAGAGTGGTTCAAAGGATCCGATGATTCATTGCAAAATTAATGTTTGTTGCTGCCATCACGACACCTGTGAAGATGCCGCGTGCTCCATGCCAAGAGTCTAACGGTTTTCTAAAAGGGTTTAGCGTTGGTGGCCAGTGCGGGGGGAACAACCTTGGGGGCCTCCGCGATTCTTCACCGTCCTAATCTGGCATGTGGCATGACAATTAAGGTAAACTGCCCACCTCCAGCGACGCTTTCAGAATAGTTGATGGACATATGCAGATCGTTCTTCACCTAGCCCGCTTCTTTTCATTACCCATTACCGCTATACCTGATAGTCCGAAACCAATCCTCCAGAGTGAACCTCACATAGCCATATTCCGAACGTAAACCAACATCGACCCCTCACTTCGCTGATCATGGCGACACGCCTGACATTGGAGGACATAGTCTCCCAAGTTGGAATACTTGACCCAGCTAGCGAATACTCCGTGAATATGCCGCTTGTAATTTGTGACACACACGGAAGAAATGTATATAAAACGGCCCAGCTCTTTGTAAGGTCCCTCAATTTATACGCAAGCAAAGGACCGAAACATGAAAAGGCCATGCTGGATAACATACACCACCTTCTCCGTGGTGCTGCTCGGGAATGGTATCAGAGTACAGCCAATGCAAAGGATGAACGCTGGGGGTCCGATGCCGGGTTAGATTTGTGGTGCACAGCTTTGGAAGAGCGCTTCGGGGTCAAATCTCACGTCGCCAGGCAAGCTCTCGATGAATCAAAGTTTACCATCCAAGACGTCATTGACGAGAAAGACATTCGAGATTGGGTCGGGGCACTAAAGTATGCAGCCGATCTCGCAATGTTTCCACGCAAGCACCTCACTCCACTCTATGTGTTTGGAAAACTGGACGCGGACCTTCAAAGGTACTTTCCATGCCCAAGAAATGATAATCGGCTTGATGATTGGGCAACGAGTTGTTTCAATTTTGCTCCACTTGTACGCAATAAATTTATTAGAGAGAATGTTTCATGAGGGGAAGTCCTAAGCGCTGAAGTGGAATATGATTACTATGTGGAAAGCTCTTTTGAGAAGACAACAATAACAAATGCACATTCCAGGAGGTTTGATGAAATCTAACCACTGAAGAGTTAAGCAAAAGAGAACGAGAAATAAAGAAAAGAGCCAACTTCTAATTTGATCTATCCAATATCTTGGTTACACGTAAATCAAGGTGCATCTGTCTCCAAAACTTGAGAATGTATCCTCCTTTAGGGTAGGTTTCTGGATGCTTCGGCTGCATTCGGGCTAGTTCCATCACTGACAGCCAATCAAGAGGATTTTCATCACTGTCAAGTGGGTCCTCGTATCCTGCTGAGCTAAACCGCCTCACCTTGCCTGTGTCTCATTCCAATTTCGCGTCATTTCGCGTCGCCACCAACTTGCCATGTGCCAGGTTTGTTTCTCTGCTTGAGCAGGATGGTTCTCAAGAGGTCCGTTCCCTTGACAAAGCGGAAATTGTCATTTACCGGGCGCGTGACCTCGGCCTACTCAATATCCCCACCACCATCCCACCCCCATCGGCCCCGCATCGTATCCCATCGGCATTTGCCCTGTCGAGTTAGCTCTGTTCTCCGCGCCTGCACGTTGTGCCTTTCTCGCCCATCTAAAACCAAGGGTTGGTGGTCTATTGTTTGGCCTGGGTGTTTGGGTGTCGGAGGCATTAGAGGAAGGTTTTTGACATCATCAGAAAGGAGACGTATCTGAAAAACAAAGGAAGTGGAGAGACATGTGCTATTAAGGTTGTAATGTTGAGCAGGATAGATCGGCAACTAAGTCCATTGGGGGGGATACACCATTCACAAAACCGTGTCAATGTGGTCGACCTGTGAGAGTACGACAGTCGATCCATGAACCATTGTGTAGATATTCGGCACTGAAAACTAGAACCTAGTCGTCGTGGCTTGCTCGGCAACTCTCCTGTCGATCCCCCGCTTTGACCTATTGCGCGCTCCAGCCAGTTCCCCGCAAACTAAAGCATTGCAGCGCGTCTCCCAAACAGATCTCAGATTTCCCCCCTTCCCTCTCTTCTTTGACCTGGTCGTTACCCTTGATCTATTGCTGGATACTATCTCCTTTTTGGAAGTATCCCACTTGTACCAATCTGACGTCGCCTTTTCCTTTTATTTTTTGTTGTGAATCATCTTGACTCTCAAGTGTTGCAAATATTCCAGCGCTCATTTCGACATCGTCAGAATTCACCAGGTTCAGCTGGATCTCGCCAAAGTGCGCCCTTAGAAATGAGCAGCGCATCCACCACGTTTTTTTGTAGCTATTGTAGCAAAACCTATAAGCGAAAGGAACATCTTAACCGACATATGCTGCACCACTCCGGCTCAAAACCATTCCGATGTACCCTCTGTCCAAAGACCTTCTCCAGAAAGTAGGTGGGACTGCGCACGTTTTCGTGTCAATTTCCAGTTAGCATGCTCCGCTAATACTGACCTGTTCTACCAGAGACGTTCTTGGGCGCCACTATAACACCCACCAACCAATCATTAGTCACCACTCGACGAACCTGGCGCATTCCTGGAAGCCATCGCAAGCTTGTACATCTTGTGCTAGACATAAGCAGCGTTGCTCAAGGGGCCAGCCGTGTATTTCCTGCAATCGCAGGGGTATAAAATGTCAGTATGCTTCTCCCGAGGCCGGGGTTTCTAGTGCTGGAAGGCTGGACAGCACATCTGATTGCTCCGATGTCCCAACAACTAGTGGTACTGAAATCAGCGTCCCCAACACAAACCTTTTCACGACACAAACACACTTGCAGCCTGAAGGCTGTAAATCAACGGTGGAGGCGGCAGAAGTGGAGAATTCATTATCAGGGCTAGACGCGGACATCGATCCTTCCCTTCCCTTCCCTGACTTCGAGGACATCATCACAAGCATGCCACATGATTTCAATACAGAATACGGAATTGTGGAAACTGGTAACCTGTGGGGAGACCTTACTTTTCCCCTTGACTTTCCATTTACCTGGACTGTAGATGGGTCCCAGGATGATGACTCTAATAATACCTTTGATTGGAGCTCTTCCTCGACAACTGCGGCTACTATGGCGGATTCTCATCTACAAAACGTTGGCATCGACGCAAATCATATCAGTCCAGCACCTGACAGGGAACAAGCACTTGCTGACGAATGCCCATCATTTCCGCGACCAACACCAGAGGATGACCATGCCGTATTTGCAGAAGACTTCTGTCACACTGGTCAGATTGATACAGAGGCATATGAAAAGATATTGGCATTCTTTCAAGCCTATCCGAAATCCAAAGGCAAGGAGTTTCCTGGCTTGAGAATATTCTATACCTTTGTTCAACTCTACTACGAATATTTCGACAAGCAGTACCCATGCGTTCACCCTTCAACACTGCAGACGGGCAAGGACTCATGGATTTTACTCCTAGCAATAGCCACAGCGGGCAGCCAATACTCCTGCATCGCCAATATAGACCAATATGCACAGGGTCTCCAGCACTTGCTTCGACAGGCAATTGCATCCAATGTAGGCTCAATACTCAATTTGAAGGTTACGATGCTGACTCTATCAGAAACCTGAGCTACATCAAACTCCAACTTTGCAATACGTACAAAGTGTACTAATAAACGATATTTCCTCAATATTTGTAGGATCAAGAAGTCAACTATTGAAACTACAATACGAGAGAAATTTTCTTGTTTCTTTATGTCGTTCTCTGATTCACAATAGCAGAGAAGATCAAACCTCTTTGTCGACTAAAGATGACAGAGAGAGATGGATGAGCTGGGTGACGGCTGAATCTAGAGTGCGATTAGTTTGTTGCATGTTTAGTGGGTTTCCTCTGCGAAAGACTTGGTTGAGGTTTGAAGCTAATGTGCCCTAGGGTTGGAATGTCTCGAACTTGTGTTGTTAAATATGCAACCTACGTTTCAGCTTCATGAATTCATCGATAGGCTTCCATTTGACGACGACCTGTGGAATTGTCGAGACGAAGATAGTTGGCAGGGATGTTTAGAGTTACATCCTCGTACGTTATGAAGCCTTCTCTTTTACTAAGCCAACTGAACTAACCTTTCTAGAAAAAGAACCGAGACTCTTGAAATTGGGATTTCCAACCCAAAATGAGGATATCCAGCAGATGGGTTCGTTTGCAACTCATATACAAATGCTAGCTGTATATGCGGAAGAAAGATGTATACATGAACGATTCTCATCACCATTTTGGAAGTCGTTTATGGGAACATCGGCATTGGTTGTCCCATATGTCTCTGTCGGTAACAAATCCAAATCGATGCCGGCAATACAGGCCGTAATAGGCTTTGTCAATGAAACATTCGAGTCACTAATGTCACATGGCGTCATGTCAGACACTTCAGGAACCTTTACTCCGATGGTTCATTACCATCTTTTGTCTCTCTTGCGCCACGTCACACTTCATCGAATATATAGCTTCTCCGGCTGGAACTCTACTGAGGATCAGATCAAAGAATCCAAGGAAATCTTGCAACGTTGGATGCAGAAAAATCCTGCTACTACTCGAAAATGCCTCTGGCATGCCGTTTCAATCTTTAAAGTACTACGAAATAAGGGACAATTTGCCTGTGACGACCCGTTTTCTCTACTTATTGCTGTGCTATTCATGCGAATATTTGGCTTGCTGGCAAGTAACCCCAGCGAGGAAAATGCATCATCCTCGCAAAAGATCGGATCGAGTGGAGAGAATCGGCCAACAAAAGTTGATCTATTATCCCAGGGCGAGGAGTTGGAGACTTGGGTTCAGGACGGGAGCAATTGCATCCACGTGACAGGAATAGGAGTGTTGGGAGGATCAAAGAGTTGTGCGCGGCTGATCATGGAATGCCAGAGAATACTCATTGTCTCCACGTCTTGGTCGCGGCTGCGCCATAAACTTGCCCATGCCATTAGACACATTATTCAGGAGAGCAGGCCTCACAACTGGAAAGATGTCGATTGATAAGGTAAGAAAGAAGCCTGAACAGGGAAAAACATTTAATAATTTTTTCAAACATTTAATTAACTTATACTACAGATAGACGAGGATTGATCTATTGTGTTAGGTTGCCTCTTAGTCTCGCAGCTCTGGTGCGTCATCGACGTATTTCTTGGTCACAAACAAACCAGTGAAGTGGAACCATAGAGATGAGATACTGATGGCAATATTGGCAAAAATGAACATCAGTTTCCCCTTTATAGTGTTTGGATCAACTGGCTATTAGAGAGTTAGCAGCGTCAAATTACAGGAATAATGGACCAACTTACAACCATATCCATACCGCCACTCTTTTTGACCCATTCGAATGCTCGAGGGATCATCTCATTCTCATACTCTCGACAACTGCTTGAAATGTCATCTGTTGCGATAGCAGCTCCGACAGTAGCTTTTTTCGCCAGCTTTACGAGAAGCGGGAGCACTGTGGCCGTGTCAGCCATTGCCTGGTTTCCTCCCATTCCCCTTCTTCATGTTAGTATTATGAGACCACACTAGATTGAAGTTTTGCACACCTGTTGGGAAGCATCGCGTGGATGGCGTCTCCAAGAAGCCAGACACGAGCATGCCCGCGCTCAACAATGTCCTTGGACTTGACCTTGATTCTCCAATCTAATGGCGGGCGCGAGCTAGCGCGAGCCTGGTAAACGTAAAGATCAGAACCTCTGACCAAGTCTACAATCTGTTGACTGGAAATAATTTAGCAAAAGATCACAGTGCTGGAAATGATGAACTAACTATTCTTTGGACCAAGGGCGCAATGCGGATGAGACAAAGTTCCATTTTTCCTCGGTCGTTTTCTGGGCTAGGTCGGCTGGGCACTGCTCTGTTGGGACGTGGAGCCCAAACATCATGGATGATTGATTGTCGTCAAAAGTTGCCTCGGATTCATGGCCACTGCTTTCATCCTTGTCTGGTAGGTATACTTCTTTCGTTAGTGACCGAGTTTAACGCGTTCTGTGTATATTTACCATTGAACCACAGCGACATTCCGTCTGAGAAGGCGATGGCGGGTTTCTGTTGTACTCTAGGATCGATTTTGTGGTAAACAGAGGTGGGAAGTTCGTGTTTGGCAATCATTGACACGTGTGATGCGATCGGCGCAATATTATTCAGCCCAAGCTGCGCATTGACCTGGCTTTGGGTTAATACATTCTCCATCAAGACGACTCCGACAACATTACCCTGGAATGGCTGCCATCAGCACCAATAAGAATGTCACATTCGTCGGTGCTCCCATCACTAAACCATACTCGAACACGCTCTGTAGACTCGCCAGGGTCTAGGATCTCATATCTGGTAAACGAGCACCCGTATTGCAATTTTCCGGCTTCAAATACGGGATCCGCAAGCAGATCACGTAGGATGACGCGATTGATTGGAGCAGATTTGGTGTAATCGGGGATTTGACTCAAATCTAACAGCGCTTGGAATTGACCGTCATAGATGACCGGGGCCACGGATAGAAGACCACCAGACCGGCCAAACTTCTGCACGATATGGTTGATCTGCTTCTTGTCAAGACAAGCCCGAAAGCCCCTCAACGCCTCTGCGCCGAGGCGAATTTGGTATCCTTCGCGCTTGGAATTCCGCTCCAGTCTTTCATAGACACGAACGTCGATATTGTTGTGAATGAGCCCGTTGGCGAGCAAGCTGCCGGCTAAGCCGGATCCAATGATGATGACTTTGAATGGTGGATTGGAGTTGGTCATGTTAAAATATGGCTTTCTAGCTTTGATGCGATTTAAGAAGAGGTTTTCGAATTGTAGCTATTATAATGATAATCAAAGCTATATATATCAAGTCTACGCGTACCCCTTTTGGGCAACGCGACACCACCAACGCCACCACCACAATTTAGTCTCAACTCCACTTCATCCCACCCCCACCCCCACCAGGTAATTGAGGGCCATGTGCCGAGCGACATCACGATCTATTTTGCGGGGTGAGATCGGGACGTGACACCCCATCGGGCCGGCATCTGCGGGCGGTACTAGAAGTAATAGTCTTATTAAATCCTCGTCGCTCCTGTAATCAGCATAGATCTGTACTCTTGACACTCGCCTCGAGACAGTCCATATTCTGCTCTTGAATCACTAAGAAGCCGCCCCATTAGACCGACATGACGGACCTCACTAACAACACCACCTTGGAGTGGTTTGGTAAAGTTGGCCTTTGAATCAGTGCAAGAAGCCAGCTAACTGGCTATGAAGGAATGACAACCTTTAGGCTGCGAACCAAGGGCCTGACCATCTTCCTTGATACATGGCTGGAAAGGCCAAAGGCACTAAAACAGTACCTCTCTATTGATGATATCACTGAAGCTGACTACATCTTTATTGCCCATTCACATTTTGATCAGTAAGTTGTACCTAATAGTCACGGTGTGTTTGGTCGAGGGCTCACAGCTGGCCAGCCTTCCGGGCGCTGATCGGATCGCCCTCAAGACGGGTGCCATCGTGGTAGCCAACTGCGAAGCCATCAACCTCCTTCGCAATGCAGGTGTTCCTGAGACACAGCTAGTACCGGTTGCTGGAGGAGAACGTATCCCCTTGTTCACAAAAGATGTTCGCGACAAAGCCAGTAAAGGTGAAGGCCCGCTACGCCCCAGTCACCCAGGTGTGCCTCCAACTCCCCACCCTTCTTTGGCAACAGCCGCCGCACATGTTTGGCCATCGCTACATTGCTTGATGCCCCCAGACGGGATGCCTGAGTTTATGGACACTGGCCATGTCTACACCGGTGCCGCAGATCCTTACGTCTGCACCATCGATCAGACAATGGGTATGAAGTATGGCCTGCTGCAGCTGGACAAGCATATACCTAGAGATAAAATGGACGAGGGGATGAAGTCATTTGTCGACTACGTCAGCGACAGGGAAAACCACATCTTTTCTCATTGTGATGGTGGTCAGATCATGGTGAATTTTCTCATCAACGACAAGGCCCTGCTGTGGAACGGCCATCTCGGCGCGTACGAGGGCATTATGCAGACTTTGGAACCCAAGCCAGACGTTGCCATCCTTGGAATCGCTGGGCGCGGTAACTTGAACGGCAGACCGTTTGATGGTTCCAGCGCGCAATTTGCGTTGAAGGAAGTACAATGGCTAGGCCAGCCGCCAACCGTTATATGGTGCATGCACGACGAAAGGTATGTCGTGTAATTTGGGGTATCAAATTCACTGAAGCTTACTTGTGTAATAGTCCGTTGAAACCGTGGGGGATTGAGACTACGGCAGCGACGGAAATGGTGGAGCAACAGACGCGATCACGCCTAGTTCATCTAGAGCACGCCCGACCTTTCGTCCTGGACCTATAAATCCAATAGCAGAATTATCTGCACAGTTAGAACGACCCAGAGAGTAGTAATGAAATATTGTAAAATTGGAAAGCTTATGGAAGCGGCTGTTGCTAATACCTCAGCCGATAATTTGGACTGCCATTTGTACCACGCTTACAGATGCCGTGTGCTAGTTTACAGCCTCAATTGTGTTCTGAAGCTGTGTATTTCGGCTATGACTCTCTCTGTAGCGTGAGGTCATTAACCAAATTTAGCTTGGATGTACGGGTTCTGCGGACCGCTGTTGCTCATGACCGCTTAATTGGTCCCTGGCCCTGGCTATGCTCGGAGACACGCCATTTTTGCTCCTTCCACCGGCGCCAGAACTCGCGCCAAAATCTGACTGCAGCCAAAGCGTTTCAAATGGGTCCCTTGGGTCCCTTTTGGCCCCCATCCACCTGTCACCCTGCTGTAAGGCGTTAAGGCTGGGCCCACTGGTGGTGCTCCCAGCCACTGAGACGAGGCATCCCTGTCCTTAACCGCCAGCTCAATGTAACCTCATGATACCCTAAAAAAATCGCGACAGGGTCATGAATCCTTATGGCCTTGTATGTGGGTATGGAAACACGTGCCCTTCCGATTTCCACTCAGCTCAAGCCGACATTTCATTCTTGTCCTCGCATTCTGCCCAATCTTGGGATTTGTAGCGCTGCCTACGGTGCGCGGCCTTGACCAACATGTTGTCCAAAGCTCACGACTCGAAATACCAGCCGGCGGAGACCCATGATGTGGTGGATCTGGGACTGGGAACCCCGAAATCGACTTCTCCGCCGGACACACCGCCGCGAGTTCGATGGGGAATCGGCTGGAGGGTACCGGTTTACCTCGTTTTCTTGATCATAACCAGTTTTGGGACTGCTGTTGCGCATCATCTTTACTACCAAAGCCTCAACCACACCGCCGTCACTTCTGACAAACAGCAAACATGGGCTATTCGAATCGGAACCGGTCTCGCGTTTCTGAACAAGACGTTTATTCTCATCGCCTTGAGCATCGTTGCCACCCAGCTCATCTGGTTCACAATCAGGCGGAAGCACATGGCTCTACACGGAATTGATAGCATGTTCAGCATCATGAATGATCCTGGCGCCATATTCGACCCTCAACTATGGACCCGCGCGAAGACTTTGATGGTGCTGGCTATCATGTCTTGGTAAGCTAAATCGGATGGTTTTGAAGTCTATAAAATACTTATAATTGATAGGTTCATTCCACTGATTGCGATTGTCACCCCAGCCACGCTCTCCATCAAGCTGCAAACTACGACATCTACCGATCCTCAATCTGTGCCGACCGCCAACTTCACCAATATCACAGGCTGGGCCACATACGAGGGAGCTGGAAGAATTGACAAGCCTACCTTTGAAATCACTCGAGTCTTTTCCTCCGTATTTACCTCTGCTTCGTACCTCACCATGACGCCATCTTACCCGAATTCGTCGTACGATATCAGCTTCTGGGGGCCATCGTACAAGTGTCTTGGTCTTAATGAGACTATAGCCCAGCAGAACAAACCAACATGGAATACCGATTTGTACAACTATTCCTCACTCCAAGATGTCTGGGATGAGCTGGTTCTGCCGGATCTTCCGAGCCCTCAAAATTATTACAGGGCGTACAGCGCTGTGGCCCCCAGCTTTTTGAACAACATGATCTTGATCTGGTCGGCAGGATGGACCGATAACCTTTCCGATTCAACAAGAAGCGCAAATGTATCTCAAGGCACGAGTATAGTTTGCCAACTTTACAACACCACCTACGATGTATCCATGCGTTTCGACCAAGGCGTGCAGTCGGTAGTTCCCCTTTCGATTCGACCTTTCAAATCAATGGCTTGGGATTCAGGCAACGGCTCGGCATCACTGCTGAATGGAAATTTCAGCTTGGGCACTTCCTACGTGACGCATCTCTTATTTAGTGACTTGCTAGCTGGAAACGTCACTGTCGGTTCGACAGGGAGCCAGGGCGGAACCGCGACAATGCTACTGCAATCGGGACTTGTCAGCTGTCCTGACTTTTGGAACTCCACCCAATTACAGGGTCTCTATCAGGGATCCTACTCGGACTACCCATATTGTCGCAATGGAACACTGAGCGGGGCCATTGAAGATCTATCCAGGAACTTTACCTACAGCACGATCGCTTCCAATTATGGAAGAGTTGAAGCTACAACGAAGGTTCCGGTGACTATCGAATTCCCTCGTAACGTATATTCGTATGATACGAAGAATCTTTGGATTGCATATGGATTAGGACTACTCTTTATGGTAGTTTGGACTTGTGTGGGAATCGCTGCTCTCTTGAGTAATGGTATGACGGGTAGCACGTCTTTCTCAACCATCCTACTCACTACGAGGAATGCGGATTTTGATAGAATCGCCGAGGGAAATTCCATGGGCGCAGAACTGCTGCCTGGTAATATCCGAAGGGAGAAAATGATGTTTGGCGTCTTGAACAGCCAAGGGCCTATAAAGCGAGCAGGCTTCGGATTTAAGGGGACTGTAACCCCGGTACAAAAAGGCGAAGAATTACAATAGCAATCTGGACTTTTCCATATGAATAGAAAATAACTGATCTAGAGAATTTCACACTGTTCGATACCTCCGTGCAAAAGCCATCATCCAAGATAGAAGTGTTTGTCCTAAAGAATTTGTATTTGTGTCTCTGTTTATTGAGAGCTTATTCTGACCAAGTGCTTGATGCATTTTGAGAAGCCTTGCAGGTATCTAGAACTGTGCATTGCTTCCACAAGAAAATACGCCTCTTATGCTACTATCACCGGAATTGAATAGATCGATCAGCCCAGTGACCGAAGACCATAGCCCGGCCCCATTGATAAAAAAAGACAAGGCCACGAGCAAGAAGTTCGCAAAAGTCAAGGCTGTCTTTCTCCAATTGGCAAACTTTCTGTCCCAGTTTGAGGAGAGCCAAAAGATGGCGCTGAATCCATACGTCAGCCAGGCCACTGTGGTGGCCGAGGTAATTGATAAGATGGAGTCAAAAACTGGAATAACGTTCGAAATGATGAAGGCAACAATCCAAAAGACAGAAACACAGAATATCCATGTGGCCCAGGATGCAACGCTGTTATCGGTGAGCTTATCGAGGGCATTTCGCTTGCGCATGATTACCACATAGGCATATTTGCAGCCCGTGTGCCCAATGGACATGCCGGTTGACATGATTGCAGGTAAAACGACGCCATAGGCCACCTTTGCCGGAATGACGGAGGCAGAGCCCAAGATTGGTGAAAGAGTATATTCGCCCGCGAGACAGTAAAACAAGACAGCGATCGATGTGTAGATAACTATGCTGCCAATTTCTAGAACTGTGAGGCAGAAGTTGAAGTCGTTGATGGGGTCAACCATTTCGGCCATGTAGGTGACAAATGACATATTGCTCGCGTAGGCGAAAACAATCTTGAGGCATGCGTTTAGACCCTCACTGAAAGTCGGGTCCCCCACCACCTCAATCTCCCTATGCCATCCTGCGGGAGCTGAGGCAGGACCACTTACACCAAGGCTGATGACGACAATGAGGGTAGCTCCAAGAACGCTGAAGGCGTTGGGAATCCCGGCAAGAGAAACGAACTTCATGGTTCTTGGAAGGCAAAGAGCATAGCAAGTCAGTGCAGCGACTGCAATGAACAATACAGTGCATGTTGCGTGATTGCTAAGCGTGTTCAGCGCAATAGACAAGGTGACGATGGCGGACGCGCCGATAAACACCATTTGCATCATCAACATGCACCCTGCGATAGTTTCAAACCAGTGGCCACCGACCACTTTGCACATTTCAACAATGTTGACGACATGCGGATGCAATCTGTAAAATTGCAACAGTTGGTAAGCCGTGTACCATGACAAGAGTCCGATGCCAATAAGGGCAATGATCCCCGGAACAATGCCCAACGTCTTGAGGATAGAAGGAAGCGACAAGATTCCCATGCCCATTTGGTTGGTAAACATCAGGAGGATAGTGTCCTTTCTACCCATGATACGGTAGCTCTTGCCACCTTGGCTAAATATGTTTCCCACCTGCTCCGCTTGGCCTGTCTGGATATCGAGAAATCCTCCAGCCCCAGTGCTGGGCTTCTCTTTGACATGTTCAGCATCTGAGCCGCTGGACTGATGGACCTTGTTGTCATCAACGATCCCAGCACTATTTATGCCTGAAATGTCCATGTTCATTTTGAGGGATTTTGAGGCTGTTGGGCATATAATGTGGTGGATAAGAGTGGAACAAAGGCAAATTGAAATATGGTGAAGAAACGCTCAGAAGAAATGCTCAGTTTAAATAGGGAATCTCGGGGTATTTCTCAGCTTGTGAAGGAGTCAATGAGGAGGTTGTAACGAAGATAATTGAGAAGGAAATGAGTCGTATTTATAATAGTCAAGCAACACCTGTCTCCCTTGCCCAAATGCCCTACCTTGTGGTTTGAATGACTTGGTAGGTGAGATTAATATGAACAGTGGTGTGATCTATTGGGCCTGAATAAGTCGGGCCATCCCTTCTTAATGGTGTGTGAAGAAGCCTCCGGCAACATTCGTGGCACCCGATTTGTGAGCCAATCAACCCCAGACCTTGAGGCAAATAAATCCTTTGGCCAAATCAAGCATGACGAGTGCTCATCGATTGCGTATCATTAACACAGGGCTGGGGTAATAGGGGACTGTGGGGTTGGTTCTGCAAATTCCCCGAATACGTGAATGGGGAGACAGCAGCCCATGGGCCTCAACCCTGTTCCAAATCTGGGGCCGAAGTTCCGCGGCTGTTCCACTGCATATCCTTGCAGGATGAGTGGAATTGTTGACCGAATGCATGATAACTGTTAGTAATATGAGGCCAACGCCCTTGTCGTCATAAGGAGATTAGATGCGGTAACTTACTCCGACCTCTACTGAGCTGGAGTTCTCACCGACTCTTGGCCGTTGGATACTGAAAGGTTCTATCCTGGAGGACATGCGATATTCTGGAATTCTCTCAAGATGATGCATGTGTGCTTATAATTCCCCTAGAGTGAGACTTTTACTTTCAAATAACTCGGTTCGTATTTTTGAGTTTCGCGCAGAGAGTGCATTTTTTGTTCAGTGTATCATGTTGTCAGTTGATACAACCGTACATGAGTATAGAATAGTCTTTTGGATCAATGTACCATCCAGTATGGACAAAAATTCAACCAGGCTGTCATATGTACCCCATGAGATGGTTCTAGAGAAGGCTGGGTGGGTTATGAAAGTATATCAATATTTGCGTCATATTCCACTAATTCAAGACAATGAATTATCTCGTAGCCAATACATGACCAATTATTAATTGAGTGCCGCCAAGGCCGGATCTCAAGACAGATAAGTATGGAAAGAATCCCGACATCCTCTACCCTGAGAATCTCTTTCTTCAAACCATCAACGCTTCGCATCTGTGTGCGCAAGATGCAGGCACTACCCAGTTGGTTATTCATCATGGCCATTTCAAGTACCAATCTCCTGCTCTGGAGGGACATTACAACACATTCATGACGAGGACCGCGGTCCACCTTGTCCAAGGGAATTACGAGCGAAGGGAAGTCTACTGCGAAAGAGCCCCATTTTCTTTCCCACCGAGAGGGGCGCGGATCAAAGCCGGAGTGGCCCGGGCCATGCCGCAGTGGGCCGTCGCCGTCAACTACCTGTCGAAATTGTTTGCCAAGACCAGTTGCACCTAGAAAGCCTCGGAGAAAATTCGCATTTCAAATCCTGTATTCAACGAGTGTGGCATTTGATTGGAAAGATTGAATCACCGTGGCTCCTGGAATAGCACGAAGAGCCTTGTCGGGCGTTGAATCTGAGAATGCGGCAAATTTTGAGGATGCCGTAGGCAACTGGCATCGGCTTTTAGCACTAAGAAGCCATTTCCGAGTAAAGGGTCGTGCACATGGTTGTTACGTTGGCAGACAACGTAGCTAAAATGATGTGCCAAAAGTCTGACAACACCAGTGCCACTTTTGATTGTGACCACCTCTCCAGTTTATCAATCCAAGGCCTAAGTAAAACAATAAATAATATCTTATAAAATTAGTGTAACACGTAAGCATAATTTATTATTTGTTGGGTTATTTATGCTGGTTTATCTTATTTATTTCGTTGAAAGATGGGTGGCCTGCTGCGAGGCGTTGTCAGACTTTTGGCTCATCATTTTAGCAAGACCTGGTCATTCAAGAGTGTAGCATTTCATCTGGTTTTGATTGAATTGTAAATGAATCTTGATCGTAAATTTGACATTATAAGTCGCAAAAATGCCGCGTGTTAGCATTTTCTGCATCTTTTACAAACCGAAAGGTCACTTATGCTGACTGCGCCCCACAGACTCCATTCAAGATGCTCTACGCCTAAATATTTCAAGCTGCATTTCGGCTATGATTCGCATAATCAACAATCTCACTGTAGCCTTCGAGACTTCGCTAGAATGTCAACTATCCAATCAACTCAACCTTCATCATCATTATCTCGCATGACCATCTCACAATTCATCTTTGGTCTCCAAAGTCGCTGGTCCCTTCTTCAATTTGGTCATGACTGCAAGGATGTCGACAATAAGATCTGCAGCTGCAATGGAAGTAACTTCTGCCGCCGTGTCATACGGTGGGCTCACCTCGACTACGTCAGCACCGACCAGGTTGACGCCTTCAAGTCCTTTAATGAATCGTTTGAGTTCGCGTGTAGTCCATCCACCAGACTCGGGGGTACCAGTTGCTGGCGCGATGCTCGGATCCAAAACTAGAATTGATTAGCGCGCCGGTGCTGATACATTGATGGTAAAGATTTCTCACCGTCAATATCGATGGACAAGTACGTTGGCGTATCCTTGACGATACTAAGTGTCTTTTTAATGATACCCCCCATGCCAATCTCATCAATCTCATGTGCTTCGATGATGTGGAAGCCGACGTCTCTATCAATGTCGTAATCTTTGGGGCTCTGTCGGTTCTATGCATGAGTAATCATGATTCCCGCAGGAAGATTAGCCAAGTCAAGTGAACCTACAAATAATTTAGTTCTAAGGCCTCCATGTACACTTGTGCCTTTACTAATGCAGCCTTCCCGGCTCGCATGCCAGAAGAACGTTCCATGGGTGAGAGCAGATTGTTCCGAGGCGATGCCAGTGTAACCCTCATGTGGATCCCATCTAAACGTGCATGATTAGTCTTGAACAAACTTTTCTTCTCAATCCTCTTCTAGTCGATTTCCCGACCAATCATGAATCATAGAAGAGTGCAACTGACGTATCTAAATGCGAGTCTAGGTGGATGACGGAAATTGGTCCGTACACCGTCTTGAGAGATCTGAGAATCGGCAGAACAATGGAATGATCCCCGCCCAAGCTAATGATGCGCGGATGTTTCCAAAGGTTATTGCCAGATGTTGGATGATATAAAACCTGTCTATACCCTTGTTCCATTTGTTTAAAAGCGTGAGCAGCATCGAAAGGTGTGATGGGGACATCTCCACAATCAACCTAGTAAACACGTTAGATATACCAATGCATGAGTCCAATGGAATGGATTTTCATTATGAGATTAATCGTATTGGATATGTTAAAACTCACAATATCTAATCCTTGCTCGTAGGGATCGATGCCAAAAACTGTGTTGTAACTTCTGCCTTTCTTTTCACGCGCAGAACCTGACCGGATGCCACGGGGACCAAATCGAGCACCGGGCCGATACGAGGTTGAAGTATCATAGGGAAAGCCTAATATGGCAATGTCGAGAGGCTTTCATGTTAGAGCACGACAAAATTCATGAAGCTTGCAGGCGGTACCTTATCATGAGATGCCGCTAGACAACGTTGCCATTCTAGATGTGCGAATGTAACTGGTTGAGAGAATGGAAGATCGACATCGAGGTCTACCAAAAAGAACAAGGTCCATTGAGCATAGTTTTGATTCGGCCATGGGGAACCAAACCTTCAATTGGGTGCTTGTAATCAGGGCCAACGTTGGGGCTGAGGGCGCCTGCGCTGGTGAGTGCACATAACCAAACAATCGGCCGCATACTATAGAGTTAGAGATATCAAGGCCTTTGTAGATTATATTTATAAAAGGTCACAATGAATTGTCCTTGCCCAAATTGAACCAGGGCGGGGAAAGGTATTTATTGCTAGGCCAAAGATAAGCAGAACCCCATTTGCGGAAAGGTGAATGCTTAGTACAAGGTACATGCCTGCAGGGACTGGGCATTCCGAGTTGGGAGACGTGCTTGAAGCCATCTCCTCAAGCCATGCATCTCGCCGATTCCGAGCTGCCACAAATCGCAAGGTGATTCGACCACATGTTCGGCATTCAGTTCCACCCAATTGCGATAAGGGCCATGGCACAGCTCGATACGACAAAACGTGACCATCGTCTTACACATTTCGTCATAGTTGAGCGTGTACGTTTGCCTATTCAGCTCTAGTCAATCTGGCTCTCCCCGCACCGGAAGAACTGGTTCGTTATCAGCAGTACTGCGATAGGACCGATAGCACCAACGGCTAATCTTGCATTAGGTCAGCGGATCTTGGAACCCCAAGAAATTTAGGCCTACCCAACAAAAGGAACGCAGCATGTAGTTTTGGATCAAGTCGTAAAACACGGTCGTACTCGGCAGTTAACAAGGCCCTCATTGTTCCTTTTGTTGCAAATGCCGACCCGTGTTGGCGCTAAGAGAAATAGCCTCGAGCTATTGATTTCAGCCTCCGCCCAGATGAGCCCAGGCTTTGCCACGTCAAAGGAGATTAGAATTAGAATCAGGGGCTTGCTGAAGCCCCAGTGCTCATCCCGCATGTGTTTGGTAGGATTTATGCAGTTGTGCGGTCCATATTGGCATGGGCATAATCGAACGGCATCAATTGCGATTGAGCGATCAGGGAACTTCGGTTGGTCAATTTGTGAGTCAGTGGCTGAATTATTTGTTGATGTGGCAAGCCTCAAAGCCCCAAGCAGAGATGATTGGGCTCAAAACAGAGTCGCTTGGTTCAGCCGCTCGTCTGACCGCCTATTCTACAGACAGCTGACGACATACACGGCACCCCAAGCAAATTTTACCTTCAAGTTCCGTCAAGAAAACTGATTAATAAATGATAATGAAGAGACATCTAAGCAGTGGCCCTGTCCTGGAGACAGTCTTATTTCTCGAAGATAAGTATCCTTTGCAATGCGATCTCTCTTAAGTAGCGGTTGCAACGGCCAGTCATCGCGACAAATCCCCAATGACGAGCCACACCGTTTAGTTTAAATCCAATAACTCATCACTAGTGCTTTTAAATAGCCAGAGTAACCAAATCCTGGATGATGGCTGTAGACGACAGCACACAAGGACTTATGCAAATACCGCTATGATGGCGAACCTAACACGGTCAAGTGACGGATTCTTGAGGTAACATTCCTCATAGAAATAACCATGTCACCCGTGGTATTTTAGACGATGAACTTGCTAATAGTCTTGACACACTAGTAGTGGTTCTAATGGCAAGAGACACTATCCTGAGTGAGACATGCTATATGGAACAAGCAGCGCAGAGATCATTGGTGGTGGCGATTTTAAATTTAGTAGCAATATTTTGAGGGAGGACATGGTTGTATCAGGCAGGGTAAATAAAAAGACAAGTGATGATGCACGAAGATCTAAAACGCGAAGAGTTTACATTTTAGAGCTTTACCCATTTCCTTTCTCTTGCCTATTCGATGAAATTTACGTCGCTCAACTTGCGTGGTATTATTATTTAGCTCGCCACAGAAAGGTCTGGAGCAGCGAGTTAGTTTGCTAGCCCCACCAGCCTTGTCGCATCCATCACCACTACGACATATATCAATCATTTATTCTAGTTAAAAAGCAAATAGCTGGCTCAACCAGGTCAAGGACCTAGGAACCTCAAGACAACTGATTCTCATACAAACAGGTGGCATTAATAATGCGGCCCTATGCCTAATAATTAACTTTTCCCAAGCTATAGGCAGCTATAAGTAGCCCTAGGCAGAATAATTCTATAATACTCTTATAAAAACTTTAATAAAAAACCTTATCTTATTTAATTTATTATTTAATTTTACTTTTTTATTTAATTAAAATATATTTTAATATATATTAT